>JAQFZG010001477.1:0-20982 GCA_034695465.1 Entomobrya nicoleti | reverse complement strand
GGTGAAGTATTGGTAGTCCGGGGGGCAGCAGCACAGGGGTCCGTGACAGGTAACACCGCAAAAACATCGACAACCGTGAGGGCCACAGGGGCCACAACAGTTGTGATTGGGACCGCATTCCGAATTTAGGGGCCAGTTTTTCTTCCAATTTTGTTCAAAACAAGTGCTGACGCAGTTAAAATTCTTCTTATTCCTGTTCATTTTTATTACTGAGAATTTAGTGAAAATTTGGAATTAAAATTTTTTTAAAGTTGAAATTTTCAATAATTTTCGTGTAATTTCTCGGATAATTAAATCTTTTATCAGAGTAATAATTTTTTATTTCTAGCCAAACTACAAACAGTGGTCCCGTTGGTATGGAAGGAGTTCGTTGAGTTTTTATCAAAATGTTGTATGTTCAGCAAACATATTTTTTTCAAGTAACCCTTTCACATTCAGTCCTAAATACACGTCCACCCACGCAAGAGAAATATATGATAAGTTGAGGATTCAATATGCCATTAAAGGTGACCAAGGAGGAAGAGGATTACTACGTTTCCCAAGATGAACTCTGGGAATGGGATGATCGTGCAGATTCAACGTCTGCTGGCCACACTGATTTTACCTTTTGTTTCGATTCAACTGATGAGGATGGGAAGCAAAGGGACCCATGCAGTAATAATGACCACTGTGACTCCAGCTCTGAAGATCCAGGCAATATGGAGAAGTTGGAAGTGAATAAAAGGAAAAATCGCAAGGCAAAAACAATCTTTTCCTTAGAACTGGGGCAACATGAGACCACCTCCAATACTAAGGAGAATCTAACCAAGTCATCCCGATCTCCATCCTCGTTTGGAGGATTTGGAGATTTTAAAGCAGAAGGAAAGAAAGACTCGCTGAAATCAATCAAAGCCAAAGCAGATGCACTCCAGTGCAAGATCCATCTCCCATACAAGTCCCCTTCAAAACTAATCCTTCTTCAAAAACAGCAACATGACACGTTGTTCACTTTCCCGGTTTGCGGATCACCTGAAGGACCATATTTTAACAGTTTCCTTCTTGATAACCCAACAAGTTCCTCAGTGGCCTTTAAAATTTACTGCAATTCCTCCGCATGGACCCACTTCACTGTAAAGCCAGCATTTGGAGTGATCCCCCCAAACAGCCGATTTTCAGTTAGAATCAAAACGAAAATGAGCCGGAGGAATGGCGGTGGAAGGGAAATAGATAGCTTGGATGTTTATTGGGATCAGTTTACAGTAAAGTTCTTTCCTCTTTACTTTAATAAGAAGGAGGAAAGCTCCAAATATTTGAAGGTAAATGTCTATCCAATCAAAAATATTTTACACTAATTTAATCAAGCATTTAAAATATTTAAAATGTCTTTTTAGTTGCTGAGTAAGCAGTCTCCCCATTTGATTCATTGCATCCGCCTTCCCCGCGTTATTCTCTGGGACGCCAGGGACCTTCACTCAATGTTGGATTCCCTTGCCACCTGCGAGACCACAAGTGACGCCTTGAAAAAGCAGTTGTATCACCGATATGTCACCCAAGCCATTCCAGTGGCTCGCAGGAATGCCAAACTTAACAAAAAATACTTTCAAATGCTCGCTGCCAACCAAGAATTGCGAGGATCTTTAAGGCTACTCTATTTTGTCATCAAGGTTGAGGAACTAATTTGTTTTGGAGTATTTTGCGCACTAATTTTTATATTCGTTTTGCCACATTTCTAATTAGTCAGTCAGATTGAAATTGTTAGGAAGTAGCTAGCAAGTAGTTAACTGCTTGTAAAACAGCCACATTAAAAAACTCTGCGTAATTTTGTGAAGTAGCGAAGGAATTATTAAGTAAATAAAGTTTTAAGTCGGTACACCCTTTTAAAATCCGTTGTCTCGTTTTCCTCACTCCTTTCCACTCATCATCCTTACCTCTCACACTCCTTGTTCTAATCTTTTGAAACATTTTCCTTTTCAAGTGAACCGATTCACTTTGCAATCGACCCCCCTCCACAAATAAGTACTTGCATGCCAACATGATCAGCACACAAGCTCCTACACAGTTAATAAGCACTGGTAGCGGTAAACTGTCAATGCTACTACGAATGATGGTTCCCATCAGCAAAGCAAAACAGGACGTGGCTCCAAAAATTATGGATGGAATGCACACGTTGGAAAATACACAGTTAAAAATACGATTCATTACAATCTGCTGTTTGTACAGACGAATAGTTTGGAAAAATGTTAGATAGTTTTGATGAGATTTCAAGTTGGAAAGCCACTGACGAGCCAATACGACATAGGACAGTATGGGAATGATAACAAATAAAGTGGCGAAAATGGCTAAATATGAGAAAATCAAGTCATTTAAAGCGTAGATTAGTACAATGGGTGGGAAGTTATATAGCTGATGTGGCAGCACCATTGCTGGCCAGTATCTCGAACTTTGTCTGTTTTGGAGATGGAGAAGAAGGGGAAATATTGGTTGGATGTGAGTGGCTGCCATACTACAAGCAATAAAAATTCCAAATCGACGATGCTCATTTTCCCCTGGGGAGGTTGCGTCTATTACTCTTTTAAGGGGTAGAAGATATGTGCAAAATTGGGCGAGATCTTGAGCATTGAAGCCTATTAAAATGGCAAAGAGAGAGGCTTGCAGTCTGGAAAGGAAGTGCATGTAAAAGTTGATAAATTCCTCTTCAGGGATGGTTGACAATTTAACTGTGGAACTTGTAAAGAATAAGTAGATAAGGTCGAGAGTGTAACAGAAAAAGATAAGCCACCATAGAATCAGGTGGGGATATTGTTGGGAAGGGGAGAGGACTTTAGTTTGTGGATTGAAGGTAAATGGAAGCACGTTTAAAAGCTGGCCTGTTTTCCAGACACGGGTCACCCAGTATTCCCAACGCTTATTGTGGTCGCGGTCTTTACAATTGCAGGTTAAAATGCTTGCAATTTGGATATTTGACACTCTTCTAGTTATAAAGGTTTTTATTTTTGTCTCAGGATGCCCCATGTTATTAACTCGAAGAAAGTTAGTTGAATAGCTTGTTTTCAGTTATGTGCTATTTTCCTATTTGCTTGGTTTTTTTGTTATAAAACTTCTGATCGTTTGAAAAATGTATATATATAACTCGACAACAAATTATGTCCAAAGCCAATATTGTCCTGTTTAACTAACTGGAAATAACTTATTTTCT
Source organism: Entomobrya nicoleti (assembly GCA_034695465.1). Classification (NCBI taxonomy): domain Eukaryota; kingdom Metazoa; phylum Arthropoda; class Collembola; order Entomobryomorpha; family Entomobryidae; genus Entomobrya; species Entomobrya nicoleti. Next base: position 17,807 of record JAQFZG010001477.1, on the reverse strand, counting down.
TTTTCTTATAGTATGTACCTAAGTATATTATATCTCTTAGTCTTTATTTTGTTGTTACATATTCGTTTTGCTTGACTATCAGCAGTTTTAATCGAAATCAATTATTTATCAAAACTCTAAAAGTCTAAAACTGTAATTCCCTTTTCAATTATGTCCAAACGTCATTTCATGATTCTTTATTATTTTTCTGTGTGACACTCGGTTTCAAGTATATTGGGTAAACTCTAAAAATAATAGACTATTTTCATGTTGTACTACTTATTAAAGAAAAAAATACATTAAAAATTCATTAAAAAGTTAATATTGGATATGTTGGACTCTTATCTATTTATTTACAAACTATCTTTTTTTAAATTCCACTTCATAGATTAGGATTTGGGGAGCGATTTGTGATGGTATGCTGTGTAAACTAGCAAAGGATGAAGTAGAAAGAAATAGAAGTGTTTTTATAACAAATTTTATAAATTACAATAAAGTTAAAATGCACTTTATCACTTTAAAAAATCATTACTTAATTTTTTATTCATTTTAATCACAAAAAATTATTTATCTTGTGGTTTCAAATGACACTGGAATTTTTGGGCACTAGAACTCTCCAACTTTTTCCACATGTCATTGAGCACCTCATCCGCATCATGAGAGAGGACGCTCTCCGTCTCCAACAACTCCAACTGACTTCCATTCATATAAACCCCAGTTTGTTGCCTCCTCTTGCACTTCTTTTTCACTTGCCTTCTTGAAGGCTTTCCCAGCAGGACCACCTGCCGTTTACTACATGACTGCTGTGGACGTTCCATAAAAGCTCGAGATTCTCCACCTCCTCCCCCTCCCGCTCCTCCTCCAAAAGTATTTCTTGACTTTGACTGACATAGTCGACCTTTACCACCACCTCCAGCTCCATCGAAAGTAGGTCTTGCTTTATATTCTTCACCACATCCTCCCCCGCAAGTATCCCGTGCTTCAAATTCTTCCCCTCCCTCGAAACGACCTCTTGCTGGAAATTCTCGCCTGTCAGTACTCCTTGCCTGTCTGTAAGCTTCTGTAACCCTATCCCTTTTAATTTCCAAAAACATCATGTCCATCGGACAACCCTCGCCAAACATGTCGAGTAGCCTCAACTTGGCTTCCGCAGAGTCCAAAGATTCCTCGAATGGCTGTAGAGGAACTGCCAGCGAACTGTTCCAAGGAGGTCGGCAATATAACGAATATTGCCGGTTATTCGTTTTTACACTTCCGGGCCCTTGACCTTGATAATTACGGTAGCATTTTTGATAGGCTTCTTGGTATTCAGTTACGGGGATTGTGGGAGGCATACATGTAGGGTGAGAGCGAGACGCTTTAAGCCAAAAATAAATAAAAATCTCAAATATTAAATGAATCTCACTTTTAAGCCAGTAATTAACTAAGAGCATAATTAACTTACGTCCCGTTCGCATTGAATATCGTTTTCTACGACTTAATGCACTTTCATTTTCAGGTTGTCTATAAAATTGATCACGTTCATCATCACAGGGTGAGCTCTCATTTTCATCACAGCATCCACCATTTCCGCCGAATGAGTTGCCTCCCATTTCCCCGCAAATTAACCCACGGTTTCCCAAATTAATTTGGTAGACACCAGAATTTTGATAGCTTCCATTGCAGTTATCTTGATTATAGTTATTGCAACCGCGGACGATTTGGGAGGGACTTGATGAAATTGTGGATGCGGAGTCATCCCATCCGTTACAGTCGTTACAGGAATACATCGTTTAAAAAATACCAAAATTTTCGAGATAATGCCAATTGAAATATGAATGATTACGAGTTATACTTTAATTTAATAAAAATTGTTTGTAATTTGGTAAAGTTGAAATTATAATGAAAAAAATATGTTTTTGGTTTTTAATGACAATTTTATGGTTAAAAAATTATTTTAAAGTTCAAAAATGAGATGTTACCTTAACGACATATTGATAACCACAAGTAATTACATACTTTAAGATAAGCACTGATAATTTTACAAGTGTAATTTTAATATAAATTTTATAATTAAACATCAGAAAGAAGCGACTCATCTTCCAATAACTCCAAATGACTACCCTGTACAAAAACTCTTGGTTGATTTTGTGGTGCAAGCCAACCCCACGGCGATGGTATTTCACTGTCTTTAGGACTGGCATCATCATTATCATTACAAACACCACATTCTCCCCCACCACCCTCATTCCTTTTCTGCCTATATTTCTCTCTTAAATTTTGTCGCTGAATTACTGCGGCCATCACATCCGGTGGTGGATCCTCCGCCTCGTCAAGCACCTTCAGCTTTGCTTCAATCGCATCCAAAGTTTCTTGGAATGGTGGAGGTGGAACGTGAATTGAAGGATTCCACGGGGGTCGCTTTTTAGGTCTCTGCACAGGTTGGAACTGTGGTCTATCGGAATGTGACTTGGGACTGGGGTCGTCGGGATTTCGGTACGCGTCTTTGTATTCGGTTACAGGGCCAGTTACGGGTATGCATTTAGATTGTTCGCCTTTAATGTTCAATTAAAATTACAATTAAATTCTGACCATTAAATTAATTCGTATTATGAATGAATTCGTAATTGGCTTACGCGAAGAAGCAGCATATTTTTTCCTACGACTAAAACTACTCTGATCCTTCGTATCCTCTTTAAGATACCAAGGCGTTTCGTTTTCACCATCACCTTCTTTGGAATTCTTTGGAATCCGGGTGAAACAGGGATCATCTTCATCTGGTGGACTGGCAAGGATTTGGAGTTCTTGACGGTGACACCTTTTACAAAGAATTGTCATTGCCTGCAACCCTTTACTACCAGATTGGCTTTCTGGGGTAAGATGATACGATAATTTTATTTCTTGCTTTAGAGGGTTGTCGTCCGGTAAAATGGGCGACGAACATGATGACAGATCTTCGCCAATATGAGTAGTTGTAGTAGTTTCTGTAATGTTGGATTCCATATTGAAAATTTAGAATAAAGCTCCGAAATTTGAGAATGCTTATCTTAATTAAATCTAAAAATGTTATGTGGTGGTATGCCAAAAATCAATGTTCATATAAAAAAAGATTTAGGTTGGTTTAATTTAATTTTGTAATTGGGTTTTATTTAATTTTTTATCTGTAGATTAAGTGTTGCCTTTGGCGACCACCAGGGTACCAGGCTAACATTATATGATAACAATTATATATTGAATCAATCACTATCACTAGTTTTAACAAGTCGTAAAAATTAAGTTGTACATAAAATGAATTTTTAAATATGTTTATCTTATACAGTAGCGTTAACAAGTTTAAAGTCCAAATTCTGATCAAAATGAAGAGCCATTGCAAGGGACATCGCCACCACAAAAGCAATGTCCACATTGGGCGCCACCGTGATCACTTTATCTTTCAGCAATCCCGACATCATATTCTTTCCAACTCTTCTGTTGTCCAGGCTAGCCACAGGTAAGCATTGTCCCCGTGGTCCGCCCAAATAGCAAATGGACCTGTCACTCCCATCCCACTTCCGCTCCATTACAATCTCATTCACAAAGCTTGGAAGTGTACTGATCCTACACTTTCTCATGCCAGACTCCACAGTCAGTCTGCAAAGTTTCTCGAGTCTTGGGTTACCCACAAAAATGTTGTAGTGGTCTTCAAACTGGAGGTATCCTCCGCCCTGTCTGAACTTGGCAACAAGAGTGTTTGCCTTGTTATCCCAAAGAGTCCAGCTTTGGCCATAGAATGTGAACAGGGTTTCTCCAGTGGCTGTGTCCCGGAATGGAATGTCATCCTTGAAGGTACAGGAGGAAATCTTCCTTGGAACTGGGAAGTGAAGAGTGACCTCTTTGGGAAGAATGTATCGTGGATCGAAAAAGTAGGATGGTGTTCTGGGAATATGGAGTCCACTGGAGGTGAGCTCCGGAAGGTCTTCAATGTAGCTTCTGAAGGAGGAAATGGATGAACGGTGGCTGACTTCTTTGTACATTTTGTATGTTTAAATGGTGTACTTGAACTTAAAAGTTGAGAAGTATTTTAATAACTTGAAAAATGTTTGTCTTTGAAAATACTTTGAAGATTTGAGTTTACAAGGTTGTTTTAATGTTCACGATTGAGCGTTACAAGTTGAACTAAAATTTTTCACTTGATTGACGGTTAGTTTTTATACAACTTTAAAAGGAAGTTTATGAAATGCACTGCACGTCATGGCAGTTTCCCTGTCGTACATCAATATCCATTTCCGTAAGTCATTTGGCAAGGAACTCTAAAGGACAACTGAACTCACTGACAATGACTCATTTAACATCGTAGTTTGTGGTTATTACGGTAAATGTTACATGGTTTATGTTCATGGATATTTTTGTGCGTCAAAGGACATTTGCTGTAGGATAATATGTTATTCTAAAATGCTTAGCAGTTTAATATTTTATATTTGTTGCGTTCTATAATAAATAGTGTAACAAAAATCCAAACCACAATATTTCCAAAGTCAACATCAAACGTCATTTTTATTTGTTCCAGAGGTTTCCTTTAACCTACCTCAATTGTCACTTGTTGAGAAATACCAAATTTACGCAGATAAAAACAAAGTATGATTAATAGGGTACGTTTAGTTATGAAGGTTATGAATCATTCTTATTTTTACAAAAAGTCACTAAACTTAAATAAATTTGAGGATTTTGGCTTATCGTCATTATTATGCAATATGAATGACAAATATCAGTTTTCCTAATTAAAATTGTAACGCAGGTTACATTTGGATATTTTTATCACGGTCTCATGTTAAAGTAGACGGTCTTAATTCCCAAATCCAAATAGGTGGACAGTTGACCTTGTGGGGCTGTTGCACTAATTTTTTGCATAGTTTCTTGGGTCTTTTTTAACATCCTCAGGAAATCCATGTGATGCGCTTCCTCCATAATAACTTTGGCCAAACAATATGTAAACCATGTGCCCAAGTACAGATCCCTACTTGCAACATATCCAGGTATTGTTGAGAAGCAGACAATTGCATCATCAATTCGCGTCTGTAGCATTGTATCAGATTCGGTTCTAGCATTTCGAACAGAATCAGTTCCAAATCTTTGACAAGCTTGAATCAGAAATATTTTTGGTTTCCCTTCCAACTGGGGACAGTTTTTAGAGTCAAACTTGTAAACGACGTCTTTATACAAATTTATTTCTCTGTGGTCGCTACTTTCGATTTTGCTATGACTTCCGTGGCTTCCAATGAAAATCAGACAAGAAAAATTGACCATTGGAGGAAAGTAGGTAAATTGGGATTTGAAATTATCCAAAATTTGGTTAAATTGAATGAGAGTGAAGGATCCCTCGTGGGATGTTACATGATAACCAAGTTGGGTCCACAGGTCGGTCATGTACTGCGTATCTAGTTTGCCGCCCCCACGGTTTCGGGAGGGGTTTTGAAATTCAGTAATATTTAAAATGAGGGCAAAGCCTTTAAAATCATGGGGCAATTTGTAGTGGTCCTGAAAATTTACAAAACATTTAATGATCCCAGGTTCATATTAAAAATTATTACTAGAAATTGAAATGAAATTAATATATGAACTTATATATAAAAAGTTATTGTTGAGAATACATTTTGGAAGTAGGTAGGTGCTTGTCGTGGTCTAGTAACCGAAATCCGTAAAGGGAATAATGCTTGTGTTGGCAGCGGATCGTAGCTGTATTCATCAAGGTTAGCATAAGACCCATGTACATTCATTTGAATTTCAGGTGTTGAGGCACAAGAACTGGTGCTGTTGACATTGGAAATAGGATTTGGAGAAAATTGTTCCAAAGGCTCTAGCTGCTCTGAAGGTGAAGAGACTGGAGCCATCTGGGATGAAGTTTCAAAATTCCCCGTTTCCAAAAGAGCCACAACTCCATCTTGATTAGTAGCTTTAAGTGCCTGAATAACTGCAACATATGCAGGACGACTGGTGATGAGATCGTAAAAGGCGTAGTTTCTGCTGAAACCTGCGGTATATGCTTTCTACAATTACATGTAAAATAGAACAAATACTTGATATACTGATTGTTATTACGTTATTAGGCGGATTGGCCTCTTAAAAGAATTAAAAAAAGTACTTTAAATTAAATTACGATGGATTGAACATCAGCTTTCGAAATTACTCCAAAATTGGTTAATATGTGCAAAAATGCATCATTGCACTGTGTGTCATCCAACAACTCAGGTAATTTTTTTCTAATGTTTTCTCTCTGCCACGACTCCATCTTTTTTAATCGCTGAAAACTGGGTTTGAAATTGAATGATAAATTAAAATGGTTTGTGCAATAAAATTATATTTTTTAAATGAGTCCTTAACTTGCGTCAAAGTATGCATAGCACAAGTACAGTGACACCACAATAAATAAATCACACCCAATATATAGTGCGTAAATTTAAGCGTAAAAGACATTTCTGCTGATAACATCAATTATTTTAAACAAACAAAGAAGATGCAACGCTTTACGGAGTGATTTTCTGTATAAAAAGTGGAGATTACAGTGTCCGACTCATTGATATGTTCCTTTTCTACATATTTAATTCATGACGACATTGATGACTCATTTGCAGAATGAAAATCTCTGGAATTATAAAAGTATACGACGACAAATAATAATACAAAAAGTGAATGTTAATTCATATTTGGATGTGTAGATAAAATATGATTGGAAGAAGGATTGGTCATTCAGTTATGGAAGGAAGGATATGAATCAGTTTGTTTTTTAAAGTTATTAAACTCAATTTCCTTACAAATTCTCGTTAGACTTGTGACGCAGGTAAGAGTGTCCGATTCATCGGTTTGTTGTTTGAAGAGATTAGGTAAAGATTTTGTGAAATGTGAGGTGCTTTATTTCAATAGTAACTTTAATCGATATCCATATTTATATTGATATAACTTCAATATTTCAATTGATACGATGAATACTTCCATTGTTGTTTGTCTATATGACATTTATGGATGACGAATGACTTACAGAATGTTAGATTTCATGCCATATGTATTTGTATGATAACTATAATATACGTAGATAAAGTATGATTAATAAAAGTACATTTAGTTATGGAATGAATGCTATGAATCATTTTTATTAAGTGACAAAACTTATTTGGCTTACGAATTGCAATTTTTCTTACAAATTGCAAATTGAATGACAAATGTTAGCTTTTGTAATTAAAATTGTAGCTAATGGTGCATTTTGACTTTTTTTTAACTCGGTCTCATGTTAAAATAGAGGGTCTTAATTCCGAAATCCGAATAGGTGGATAGTTGGCCTTGTGGTGCTGTTGCACTAATTTTTCGCATAGTCTCCTGCGTCTTCTTTAGCATCCTCAAGAAATCCATGTGATGCGCTTCCTCCATAACAACTTTGGCCAAACAGTATGTATACCATGTGCCCAAGTATAGATCCCTGTTTGCAACATACCCAGGTATTGTAGAGAAGCAGACAATTGTGTCATCAATTGGCGTTTGTAGCATTGCATCAGATTCAGTCCGAGGATCCGGCACAGAATCAGTACCAAATCTTTGACAAGCTTGAATCAGAAATATTTTTGGTTTCCCTTCCAACTGGGGACAGTTTTGGGAGTCGAATTTGTAAATGACGTCTTTATACAAATTTATTTCTTTGTGGTCGCTACTCTCAATTTTGCTATGACTTCCGTGACTTCCAATGAAAACCAGACAAGAAAACTTGGCCATTGGAGGAAAGTTGGTAAATTGGGATTTGAATTGTTCCAAAACTTGGTCAACTTGAATGAGCTTGAAGGATCCCTCGTGGGATGTTACATGATAACCCAGTTGGGTCCACAGGTCAGTCATGTACTTCGTGTCTAGTTTGGCACCCCCACGGTTTCGGGATGGGTCTTGAAATTCAATAATATTTAAAATGAGGGCAAAACCTTTAAAGTCATGCGGCAGTTGGTAGTGGTCCTGCAAATTTACAAAACGTTTAATTATCCCCAGTTTATGTTAAAATTTACTACTTGAATCGACATAAGTTTAATTACATCTTGAAAGTAGGTAGGTGCCTGTTGTGGTCTAGTAACCAAAACCCTTAACGGGGTTACATTTTCCGTGAAATCGATTTGATCTCCGGGTTGTGTTGGAGGAGCACCGTGTCTGAATCCACCCAGATTAGCATCTTGCTGGGGTATATTCATAGGAATTTCAGATGTACCTGCAGATGCAGATGTACTTGGAATGCTGCTGCTCACATTTGAAAATGCTGTTGGTGAAGTTGGAGGAAATTGTTGAAAAGGTTGTAGCGGTACTGATGGTGAGGAGGGTACGGGAGTAACTGGGGATGAAGCTACAGGGTGCCCTTTCTCCAAAAGAGCTACAACTCCACCCTGATTAGTAGCTTTAAGTGCCTGAATAACTGCATCATAGGCAACTCGACTAGTGATCAGGTCGTAAAAAGCGTAGTTTCTGGAATAACCTTCAGCATGAGTTTTCTAAAAAAATACAAATATTCATGTAAAATTGATATTATTGAGGAAACCTTAAAATTGATATTATTCTGAAATGAATGAAAAGAATGTATTAAAAAATTACGATGATTTGAACATCAGCTTTTGAAATGACTCCAGCAGTAAGCAATCTGGGTAAAAATGCGTCATTGCATTGTGTATCGTCCAACAACTGAGGTAAATTGTTTCGGATGTTGTCTCTTTGCCATTGTTCCATGTTTTAAAATCTCTAAAAACTAATTAAAAATTAAATCTATAGCGTTGAATTCAAAGATTACATACACATGAATATATTTTTACTGGGGTTCCAAAGAAAGGAAATTGCGGGCAACCACACAAATATAAAGTACACACCAAAATATTGAAGTATAGCAAACACTTGTGCTGATAACATAACATATTCAATACTAACGCTTTATGAAGTGATTTTTGATATCAGTCATCAGTGCAGTGTCCGATTCAATGGTTTTCGTAATTTATGGATGAAGAATGAATGACTTGCAGAATGAAAAGTTCTGGACATGAAAGCATAATAAATGAGAGATAACAGCACTAAAAGTAAATACCAATATGCAATGTGTAATGTTTAGTCCAAAGAGACTGAAAATTCCAAATCATATTTATTTGATAACTTTATTTATTTTTACACTACAATGTTGTGTTTGAGAATTTGTGTGACGAAAGCAATATTTTTGTCTTGGGGCAATGTGCACACAATCTTTACCACTTGAGTAAGTTGTTCGGCTATAAAACCAGGACCGTTCAGCAAGAATAACCATTTAGCTTGAAACAAACTTGCTATACTTTTCATAATTATAAAGATCCTGCCATCATTAAATACCGGTTTCCGGTGTTCGTTAGCGAGAAACCGGATAATACAACAAAAACCATTGCCTTCAGTGGCTTCAGTTCAGAGCAAGCAATATCAAGTTTTACATCATCATCAACACACAAAAATTAATAATAAATCATAATTTCCTGTGGTACTAATTTTATTTTCTTTTTAACCAACTAATTATAGCTTCGGTTCCAGTTCAGTTAGCCATAGTCAGTTCTTTTTATGCTTTTTTTTCTTCTTTGCTTGATTCGTCTTTGAATAACTTTAATTGTAAATTTGCAAACACACATCCCACCACCACCGGAACGTACAATTTTTTATAACCACACTTTTAGGTGTTTTCTTTCCGCACGTGACCATCCTACCTGTAGCTCCTCAGGTGATTTAATTAAGGGAAACAATGTAAGCGGAAAATAAACAATAATAAAATATCATTCCTAATCTTCTCCTTTTTTTAATTACATGATTAAGACTTATTAGTTCTCTGACTCTACACAGGTGTAAAAAAATTTTAAAGCTTTTTCATTAAAGAAAAAAGAAAAAAAATGCTTCCTGTGCTAACATCCAAAAACCCACCCATTACTTCCACCCACGCATTCTTCACTCCTCACCTCAGTGTGATCATGATCATCTTCATTTCATATGATATAATTATAACGGTTATAACATCTTCACTTGCAACTTCCCTGCACCCTTTAAAAAATACAATTAAAATAATAAAAACTATTCATTCATTTTTACTCATTTTTTATTGTTTACGCTTGTGGCCATTTTATTTATGAACTTAGCTTAAATTAGTCTCATAATCTTAACTGTTCTTTTACTACAAAATTATATTTTACTGATGACTAATTACGTAATACCTATATAGATTCTGGATCGCTTCCTGTCAAAGTCAAACTCTATTTTTTTAAAGTCACTGACTGCTGTGTACCTTGTACTTGTATACGTGCAGAGATGCAGCATCCGCCTACAATTTTCTTGAAAGTACACATGCGCACCAATCGTTTAAACAATTAAAATGATTGGATTTACAGTTGATGGATGAATTATTATGCTACTTTTTTTAAGTGAAAAAAAACAAGTTGAAGAATTAGATGTTATTTAAGTACAATTACTGTTTGTGATTGCCTTTTTTTTAAAGGGATTTCAAGTTCATGAGCAAGCAAAAAAAGGGTTACGCATTACTAGCGTCATCATCATCAACTCCAATCATAACACCGGTACACCTGTAAATTAGTGAACTATTAGTGTTCTGCTCTGTACTGTACTCTTGTAAATGTCTTTTAGTTTTTTTCTGTACATGTTTATTTATGAATGGGTGTCGATTACTGAAAATCTTTTTAAAAAACTGACGACTCATCTTTCAATTTTAAATTACGATTCAGTTAAAATGCGGAATGTGCATGAAAATCAAAGACATGCATATTAGCTTCATCATTATCAGCCATACGGCACCTTAAAAATATAACAGGTAGTCATTTTTACCGTATTTTGTACAAAAAATCCTATGTACTACGTGACATGTTAAAAGCAGCATGAATGTCTGAAAAAAAAATCGATGAAGATAATTGACGGTATTGACATTGTTAAAAATAAATGTTTTCTCGGGATTCCTGGGGCGGAATGGAACAAAGGGAGCAGCACGTCACGTAAAGTCAACTAAATAGAAAAAAAAAACAGTAAAGTTGAAGGTGAGAAACTTTTTGTTAGGAAAATGAATTGAATTGGAAAAAATAGGTATACAATTTTGTCTGAGAAAAAGTGCGTTGCATACAAAATATTTACGCGTGAAAACGCATAAAAAAGGGATGTGATATGTATTGATTTATTTACAGTTAAGCAAGCAAAGCTAATCGTTTAAGGCGAGAAAGAAGAATAGGTAATTTGATACAGTTTAAAAATACGCTTATGTTAAAGCTGCTATTTATGCTGAGGAATGACAATGACTTTGGTGAGCTGTTCATTGTCAATGTCAATTATACACAATGTGAACTGAGCTGTGAGCTGTTAAAAAAGGAGGAAATGGATTTTTCTTTTTAAACTTGTTTCTAAATAAATTATATAATAAAAAAGGGATAATAATGGGCAAGTGTAGTGAAACAACGCATGTTACTACATGATTTGCTTTTTTATAGTTTTTGCATTGTTGTCTGTCATTGTTCAATGGATGATAATGGAGGGAGGATTTTTTTTTGTGCTAAAGAAAAAAAAATTACGCACGGTGCGATGCGGTCATGTCATGATGAGAATTAAAGATGATGATGATGACATGAAAGACAAGAAAGAAAGCAACATTTTTTTTCAACTTATTGTTGTCGTCAGTGCACTTGACTTAAGGTAAAAACAATAGAGTTATACACTAATATTATAGGAAGAGCCGAAATGCGTGTATATCCCCATGTTAAAAAATGAAGCCAAAAAATTCAACCAACTCTGTACTATGTCGCAATAGTGATGGATTTTTGCAGTTATTTCTAGGAATCCGAATTATAAAATATCTGAGGCGATCACGTTGTTGTCCCCAAATTTCAGGTAAATATTGGACAAAATAGAATCGCTAAGGATATAAAGTACAGAGTCTGCAGCACAAGCAAGCTTCAGTAAAATCTGAGTTGTTCTAGTCTATTATGTAGGTCTGATGTAAAAACCGTAGTAATTACTTATATTTTGATTTTTTTGCGCACACGATGAATCAAATCAAGTCATCAGAAAAAATAAATAGAATGCGGGGAAAAACATGTTTTCGGAAAGATTTAAGACGTTTTTTAAAGATAAAGTTTGATGTGTCGTGGGAAGTAATTTTTTTTTGGAGAAGATGGATATCTTTTTTTGGGTAAACACGTTTTGTTGTGGTAGGGCATGTGGTTCTCGGGCACAAAAGTTAAGATGAGATATAGCGGTTTAGTGGTGGTTTAGAATGATGATGGATGAGTCTAGTCGGTTGTCTTGTCGGTGTTGGCTTGGCATAATTTTTTTAAGGTGGAGTCAGTTAGGTTGACTTATGAAATGGGCAAATATTTTTGCTCTATATTTTTTGAAAGATTAAAATTAGATAACAGTTTATTATTATGTCAGTGATGTAATGGAATGCAGTGAAAAATGCAGCAGGCTGATGGCAATTTACAGTGAGATGGGTTTAGTTTGGATTGGGAAGATCATGCAACAAATTTTTATGAAGATGTACCCGTGTACATACATATGATGTAATAATGATCATAGTGCAGAAACTATATAATTATAATTGCTCAGAAGACTGATCTCATCATATTTCTAGTATACATGTAGGTATAGGTATTCTTGTGTGTGACTTTATAAAATGTTTTTTTGGGCTTGCCCTTTTCCTCTCTCTAAATTTTTGTTGAGTTGAACAAAAGTTAAATCAAATTACGTTATTTACCGTAAAAACAAGTTGTATTTGTATGTTTAGGAGTGAAATAAACTGTTGTACAAAATGTTATTTTCTTTCGAGAGAGCTTCTGATTCTACTTTATTTGTTGATTATTTTTATAATGGTGAAGTTTTCTATAAAACCACACATAAAAAGATTTGTAAGTTAAGATAAGACTCAAGTATCCTAAACGGAATAAGGGAAAATAACATGCTAGTTGAAAAAAAATTAGAATTAAATTACATATGTGAAGGTTAGCATAGTTTGTAGTAATTTTCTGAATTTTTTTTCCGGCATTGTTCCTCTACTGCCCTGCTATTTTCTCGGGTTGGGCTTGCTTCATTTTAAATTATCATTTCATTTTGCATCGGTCTAGTCTCCGTAAAAAAAAATCAGCTAGTATATCACTCAAAGTTAAATTAGCGTTACAAACAGAAAGAATGAAAATCATAAAAATCATAAATAAAAAATATAATGATAGTAATAACCGAGCTTCCTATAAAAAAAATGATTTTGAGGAAAGAATGCTATAAGATGTGCTCTAATACTGGGATTTTGGTTGGACTCTGACTCTGGTCGAATTCATTGGTGTGAATTACTGTTTTCAAGATAAAAACACAGTCAGAAAATGGTAAATATACTGTAGAGCTTTTGCAATACAATGAAACTCTGCTTTGCGACACGCTGCAAAGGGTTAAATAAGTGGCATTGTTAGTTTTACTACTTCAATTCAAAAATATATTTCCTAATTTTGGTAGTTTACCGAAAAAGGATAGTGTACAATAGGTAGGTAGGCATTTATGTATGTTTGTCTAAATGAATTTAATGGTTTACATTTAAAAGAGAAACGGAATTTGAAGCACGCTTTTTATAAGTTTTTAAGTTGTTAGAGGAATCGGTCACAACGGATCCTTTTTTAAATTTGGTTTTTTTAATGCAATGCTGTGAGAATAGTTGAATTCGAGTATTCAAGGTCAGTCTGTGAAATATCTATTACAAATTTGTAACATTTTGACGTGGCTTCAAAGTACTTTCTGCATTTTCTGGGACTTCAATAACGACAGGTTGAGAGTCGAGATTTCTTGAATGTTGGTACGTACGCCATGTACTTCTAAGATGCTGATGCTAACTTGTGAGAATGTTAAACGAAATAGAAGTAATTTTAAACTCTTATTTTTTATTAGTATAATAATTAAGAATTTAAACAAGAAAAATTAGTCAAATAAGCTATAATCCAAAATACGATAAAAAAGATAAATCTAAAATAATGAGATGGATGAGATCCGAATATGAGGTTCGGTCTACAGCATAGCATTATTTTAATCTGTTTAACCCAGTTTAGTGAAAAGGAACGTTCATATTAAAATTCGGATTTTTTTTAATGAGTCACACGCTTTTAGCTCAACTTTTATTTTGAAAAAGAACAAATGAGTACGCTTTTTTGTAAATGAAGACAGTAGAAAGGTAAAGTTGTTTTTAGCATTGAATTCGCTATTTGCTAGCTGGGCAGTAGGTTAAAAGCCTTTTTACGGGTGATGTGCGTGGGTGGATACAGAGGAATGCAATAAAAGGAGAAAAAAAGACAAATTAAAATAACCTTGTGAAAAAGGTACATATGCGTCAGTGTTTTTATTTATGTAGATTAATTTTGTATCTTTTGAGTAAATTAACGACTTATCATACTCACCACCACCACGGATCATATCAACTTGTTGTTTTTATTCAGTTTTCACGGGCACTGAACATGAAAATCTAATTTATTTATTGTACCAATAAAATTGAGTAAACAGAAAAATAAAACTTTTGCCCTACATAAATAAGTTGACTAGATTTATAACTACTATTCAATTTAGAATGCATCTTTCAATCTTGTAAAAAACAATTAATTGTGGACATTTCTCCATTCTTTTCATTTTGAATAGCGAAATCATAATCAGAAATCGGGAGGAAGTGCATTAGCCAATAAAATTATTATGTGTGCTCATGCTCATTCATCATCTCATTTGTCTATCATTTTTTGACCTTATTTATGACCGTGATGAATGATGATTTTCATCTTGATAACCCCATCAATTCATTACTATTTGTGTGGGCACGGGCAATGCAGTTTACACATAAACAAGTATGTAGTCCATTTGTTTGTTTGCCTTTTCACTTTAAAAAAATAAATCTCTTTTTATTCCCCTGTCTACGTCTACTCTACACACTATACCGACTTGGTATTGTATTTTCAAACAAAAGGAAATTTACTAACAAGCAGGCACGATATGATATGATTACGAAAACATTTGTTAATAAAAAAATTATATTGTTTTGCCTTTTTTTAAAAATATGAATGAACAATGGAACGTGCCAACTCAATTTGGTTTCTAATGGGGTAATGAAGTGACCATCTACTTTACCGACAATTTGATATGATAAGTATGATTGTGATTGTGAGAGTAAAACAAGTAACATTTTTGTGATTTTACAACAAATGAAAATAAAACTGACAATCAAATACATTGTTAATATAGTTGTCATTTTGAAAAAAACTGACCTTTTATAAATGTCACGTTTTCAAATGAAGAGAGAAATTTTTTAATATCAAAAGCATTAAAAGCTAATTTGATCTCATTTATTTTCTTGAATACTTACCTGAGGATATCAGACGAGACGGGAGATGTTAACATTTCCCATTTATTTTTTCAGGTTAACACTTGACTTTCTTTGAAGGCTCGTTTGTGGTTATCTTAATGAAACAAGTGTCATCAAATCAAAATCATTATCCCATCTCAAAAAAATTCAATAGTTCACTTGCTCTAATTTCCTATTCTCATCTTTTGAGATCATCTTCTTCTTGACTTGACTTAAATTGCAATTCTAAAATGCTCTGATCACGAACAAAGCTAGCCAGCTAGCGTATATCTCAACCTATTCATATGACTGTATTCACACAAAAAGTCAAAGTAAAACCAAAAGCGTGGTTATATGGCCGAGCCGTGTCGTGGTATTATGAGATCATCAGGGATCTATATGGGTTTTGATTGTAATGATCTTTCTCGCAATCGCGTCTCCTACTTTTATCGTGACAGACAGATAGACATATCAGCAAAACAAGAAAGAAAAGAAGAAAAAGGGAACAGGTGAAAAAAGAAAATCTTAATCAGAATAAATCCCCATTTGATTACTATTGCATTGTAAACTCCTCCGTAAAAAATCTCATTTAAGCCAAGCTCTCAGTCAGTTGCAGTGCAATAATACGATGTAGTGCAAGTGTAACAATGGAAAAAAGAAACAGTACAATAATCCATCTATTAAAAAAATATCATCCCTTGATTTTTTTTTGAATTTAAATGGCTTTAAAAAACATGCATGCAATAAATGTTCACTTGTTGCTTTGTATATATTCCTTCGTTCAGAAAAGAGCAGAGACATAAGTAAGTAGAAAAAAAGATTCTTTTTTAACCCAACAAAGCGCATTATTACAGCAAAAAACTGCCTCGGGGTATTTAATCATTTCCTTTTTTAGCAGACATCATACTCATCATCCTATCTACCTAACAGCAGTATTCAGTTTAATGTTCAAATTCAGCCCTTTACCTAGCTGGCCTTGTAAGAAGCCTGTAAACCATGCAAAGGTATGGACCATCATCATCCCTATAAAAAACGCTTGTTACTTTACACTGCAATCCTGCCTTGCGCTGTTTTGCTTTGCCTTTGCGTTTTTTACCACAACAATGGGCATTTATATTACATAGCTTGCTTGCCTCTGTTACTCATTGTTGAATTTGGAACATGACTTTGTGAGTTTTTTTTACTGATATTTTTTAACTGCAATCATCAAAAAGCCCTAACAATGTATCTCTGATGATAATGTAATGTAATAATGTAACATGGGCTGTGTAAGTGTATTTAATCTGTCTGTATCTTTTCTGTATCAAAATAGAAAAACCACCTGTTTTCTCCGCACTGACAAAAGAACCCTTTTTTTACTGATGGATTTCAGTGTAGTGTGCATATACCTATTATGCAGTTTGCAGTTTCCATTTTGCAAAAAAAGCAATAATCAAATGGCAAAATCAGAGAAATAATGCAGTGCTGAGAATATTGAGGAAGAGGTTGGGTATATCAAATTTAAGCCTTTCTCCATTTGTATAAAAAACGCACGACTGTGAATATCCTTTCCAAATAAATTGTTGAATGGATTGTATTTAAGTTGAATGATCATCATGTGAACTCTGTAAGATATACGCTGCGATGGTAGGGAGAAGAGAGAACATTTAAACATTTTCCCTGTATGCTTTAGTTAAAAATCAGAGAGATTTGAAGAGATTTTTTTTTCTCAATTTAGATAAAATGGTATTTTTATTTAAAGCGAGTTGTTCGTGTCGTGACTCTTTGTCTGTTTGTGACACTCTGTGATTTTGTGACAGTTACGGTCATTCATTCAGTGGTTCTCATACAAAGCGGTAGAGCTTTTTAGTTTGCTAACGATTTATTGTTGTAGCTTTGTTGGTTTAGTGGGGGAAAATTAAGTTGAAAGTGTTATGATATGGATTGATCATTTTAGTGTGTATCCTAACTCTAACCCCGTGTGCCCGTACTATTGTTAGATATTGGATTGTTTGAAATTATATGACGATTTTGTGTTCGATTTTTACATAAAAGCTCTGTGGTACTGTGCGTTATTAATAGTAATGAAGGTTTAATTTCATTATTTGAAATTGTGAATTACTTTATTTGAACTAATCAGCGATATATTTTATTTTGAATGGGTTTGGAAAAAATAATCTTGGATTAAATTTAG
Organism: Entomobrya nicoleti; assembly: GCA_034695465.1. Classification (NCBI taxonomy): domain Eukaryota; kingdom Metazoa; phylum Arthropoda; class Collembola; order Entomobryomorpha; family Entomobryidae; genus Entomobrya; species Entomobrya nicoleti. The sequence goes on along the minus strand of JAQFZG010001477.1, from coordinate 324 downwards.
TAAACCTTCCAAGTATTTTACTACTCAATTGAAATCCATTTTCGATAATTCACAGGTAAGTTTTAAAAATATAAAAATTATGAAGATTTTAAGTATATTCAACGATGGCATAAATATTGATGAGCTAAGCAAAAATTAATATGGTTTATAGATTCAAAGTTAATCCTACTTGTAACCAAAAGAAGAAGAGTGAAGTAATATAATTTGCATTTCGCACAGTAACACGATAGGAGCTGTGGTCTGGCCTAGACTTGGCCCAAGAATCGATTAGTTTAATTTTATCGTTTAAAAAATGATGATTCGGATTTTGTGTAGGACGAGAGT
>JAQFZG010001476.1:0-20983 GCA_034695465.1 Entomobrya nicoleti | reverse complement strand
AGTGTTGGGTTGTGTTAGACAAAGTTAGGTTATATAATGGTGTAAGTGTTAGGTTAGGTTGGGTTAGGTTAGGCTATCTAACGTTAAAATTGTTGGGTTGTATTAAGTGAAATCATGTTGTGTATCAATGAAAGTGTTGGGTTGGAGTAGATAAGGTTAGGTTAAGTATTGATATAAGTGTCAGGTTAGGTTTAAAAATCTCAAAACGAAGGATGGTTGTAATCAGAATGGCTTGTTTGTAGTGTGACTATGAAAGAAAAAACCTTTGCTACACATAAAGCACTCAATAATCATGAAAAAATTTCTCTCTCATTATATCATAGGCTGTGGACTTGTACAAAAATTTAATTTGACAATTTGGACTATGAATTTGACAATTAGGACCTGCGAGTTTTGACAATGTCGACCTTAAATGTTGACAAAGTGGTTGTAGGCAATATGACGTAGAATCATTGGAAAAAGAAAAAATAGTAATGATGAATACGATGATATACAAGTAACGGTTCCTGTAAAGTGTATCGTGAAATTGTAGACAAATGTGCATACATATGTGTCCAGAATAGAATCCGTAACTAACAACGCCTTTTCCAAATACTGAGAGTAAGTAGAACATCTTGAAGTGCGAAAAACTTAAGAAAATCCTTTTGGACATTTAATCTCATTTATGAGAGAGAATATTTTATAGAGCTACATTCACACTGCATCGAAGAATTATAAACTCCTGTTGTGCATTTTGCTGTAAGCGTATTCGGGTTAAATCCATCGTTCTTAGCAAAACATTTTATGAGATTGCAAATGTAATTTACTTCCTAATTTCATTGAAGTATATATTATTATGGCATAGATTATACATTGTCAAAAGTAATGATCGTAATTCTTCCAAGAAATATACTTCTTATTATTTTATCGTGCTTAAAACTGTGGCATCATCACGTTCTCATCATCATCACAGTAAGTTACATGAACTACAATGAAATTAATGGAATAAAACTACAATTTCCGGGATTACTGTTGACTCCCATTTCACATTACATTTTCTATCATAAAGAAAAAAAAATCTACTAATGATGACGGCACAAATGTCTTTTTTATCTCGTAATAATAGCATAATAGGCACAACATCTTATAGTTATAATGGCTACAGAAAAAGGTTCTGTTATTGAGAGAGATTGTGAAAAGGGTTCTCATCTCATCAAACATATACTCTAAGCTACAGAAGTTCTTGGGTATAACAACCGTACAATAAGATGTTGAAGGATATATTGGGTGAAGTTTATTACGATGCTACGCATATATTTCGAAATAAAACATGGAAAGTATTTTACTGGAAGTGTGTAATTACAATAATGTGTACTTTCACCATGCACAATACTGATCCTTTCCAATAAAATACACAAGCGCGTTACTCTGCAAGGATAAGCGTTAAAACAACAATACCGATCTTCAGACATCAGGGTTATTTGAAGGATTGGCTCTTTAGTTAGTTGGAAATTTATGAGCAACCTCAAGAAGGCCATTCATCAGGCCATCAACATTATTGCTGTGGTATTACTATTATTATTTTTACGATGGGGATTCTATGGTATGATACTCTCTCAGAGATGGGCAAATCCAACGATTCCATGCACACTTCATTGGATGCGTTTATTGAGCAAAATCCAGCAAAAAATCTTGAAAATCCAACTTAAAATAAAAAGCGCAAGGTACTCGTTGAAAAACATTTAGGTATTTATATATGTACTTTATAGCATCACGAAGCTTATTAGGAAATGCGTTTAAAATTACTTAATTACTGTTAAACGATTTTCCCCAAGCCTGGTGCCAGCTAGTACCGCATATACATATACAGCTCTCCACACTACACAACTCCAGCCATTGTTGACACCATTACACCGCTAACTTGCTTTTGTATAATTTTTCGTGATGATGTACAAAGAAAATACACACACACACACGGGCACACTCATGCCTTGTTGTTCAGCAAGTTCACAGTGCAATGTACTGTATAAAATCCACCATCACCAAAAAGGGACAAAGAGAGAATAAGCAGCTTTTCATCAATTTCCTTTCTTCTCCTCTTCATCCACATCTTGTATACTACCCAACCGTGTCTTTTGTTTGTTTCACATTCATTCTTCATGTCCTTTGGTGAATATACAGTAATTTAACAATACCGACGCTTCTTCTGCTCCTACTCCGGCCTTTTATTATTAGTAAAAATCTATTCATTTTCGGTTACTGAATGGCGTATTATATATGTAAGAATATATGAGATATGAAAATACATACATCGAAATTCTATTAGTATGTTCTAGAATGCAATTTCTCTATCCAGTACATCTAGTCGTTCGTAAGACATAATAGTATATACTATTCGAAATATTCCAGAAGTTCTTGTTATATTTCATTCTGGACTACTATGTATACCCTGTGTGCTTCTATTATTTTTGGAGGGTTTGTGGATGTGCTCCGAAATGAATGAATGAGGATAATGCAGTAGAATGTATAACTACACTGTTCCTACAACTAACATGTTTTTTGACATGTTATACTAAGCTCCTATTCATTTATAATCCGTAGACGAGAAAAGAAGTCATAGAAAAAGAGAATAAAAGAGAAGAAGAAGAAAACAAGGGAGCAAGCAACACTTCATCATTATAACTTTGTTGGGAGAGAGGAGCAACGCAACGGAGCAAGCATACTATTGTGTATAGTGTGTAGAATCGTACAAACAGGACGATGATTTTTACTGCTGCAAGTAACTAGAAAAAACTGCAATTTTTACAAGTAACAAAAACAAGTACGATAGGAGTACTCCGTGGTATTTTCATTGCAATGACATGGCGTAGAGTAATGCACGATTGTAAGAACAACAAAAGGAGACTTGACTGCAAAAGCAAAGCACTACCACCACCACCGTCAGGATGATCATAGTCGTAGCTGTCGCAGCCGCAGCTCACATTGTAGTAGTAACAGTGAAGCAGTTGGAAGTAGTAGTAGTAGAAGTAGTAAGAGTGGTTGTAGAAATAAAACTAGTAATCAAATGGCTAAGAAAGGAATAAGCTTTTTTCTTTCTTTGACAAGCCATATCTGGCTGCCAAGAATTTTTCCATCTTCCTGGATTTTTTCGGGAACTGAGCCAGGAGAAAGTACACGACGAAGCTAACTAGGTATGCTATGCATTTGTACAAAAATAGTACACATGTAGCATGTAGTGTGCTTGTAGCAGCAGTACTTATGTGTATGTAGTAAAAATATTTCCTCACTGATGGATATTAGTACTTGGCTGACTTTTACCGCTGGTCCAGACAGTCCACGACTAAAGCAGTAGAAAGATTCAAGGAAAACTTTTTTTTCTGTATTATCCATTTGAGTTTTAGTTATGGCAGCAGAGCAGAGTAGCTGTATACTGATACGGTTACGGTGCTAGTACCTAGAATGGGTGTACCTATTTATCGCTTATGCTTCTCTTGTATTGTTTGTTGTACTTGTTTTACTGCTCAATTCACTAAAGGCATATTGTATTTATACTCATGTTTAGATCAGGGAGAAAAAAGGTTATTTTTTCTCTTACATTGTTTTGTATCATCTTGTTGTTATTGTTGTTGTGGGTGTTTGCCTATTAGATTCTTCTATTTGATATAGCAAGTAGCAGTTAGGGGACGGAATGGCCTCGTCAACTTGAGTTCTGTTGGCAGCAGACAGTCAGTCAGCAGGGTGATAGGTATACGCTGTTTTTCTTTCGTTCAACTTGTACCAATGATTGCACTTCAACTCATGTCATAGTCATCATGGAAGTCAAGGAAAGGAACGAATGAGGGAATTACTTGTTTTCTATTATTTCTCAACTAAAGTCAGCAAAGTACAGAGCAGAGGACGGACATGGCTTCACCAACTTTCCTTCCAGATTTTGACTGCAATACGAATTGTGTATGACTTACAGTGACATTCCTGTTACTACAATGTTTTCTTTTGCAATAACATTATCCGCCAACCTTCTCAAACACAATCTTCCTTTCAACAAAGAGAAATTTCTTTTGGAGGTACATATAATTGTACCTATACCAGCGACCTAACTTTTCTTGATAGGGATGTAAACACATATGATGTGTGTCTAGTCAATCAAGTATGTATTTTATGTGTGCTCACACGCGAGTATATATCACATCAATGTTTTTCTTTTTTTATAATAGCTAGATAGTGTCGAATCAAAATGATGATGGTCATAGTCATATCTAGAGTCTTTTTAGGGAATCAAACAGATATATAAACATCTAGAAACTGTATTAGCCTTCTTTTCTCATGTCCTTCTTGTACACACACAAGGTAATGTCGTTGTCATTCTGTCGTATCTTCGTCAGGTTTCGTAGTCATCATCATGATTCTTCACATCACAAGACAGTCAAAAAAATGTGGAGACAGACTGTCACAAAATATGGTGTTGTTCCTCAATTTTCCTTCATGCTATTTTTTCAGGAAACCTTTTAAAGTATGTATACAATGAAAAAGTGGTACCATTTGTATCATGCGTATGTAAACAAGAGTTATGATCTCAGTTAACGGCAACTGAATACATTGGTCTTTTTTATGATAAACGGATGGCCGTATATAGGATCTGGGTTTTTTACAGTTGTAACTTACGCATTATATTTATATACTGAAATGTTCTCTTTTTGTCGATTTTTTTGGTAACGGTAGTAGTGGCAGAGAAAGTATCATTGCTTCTTGAAAGAAACCCGATTTCCAACACATTATGTATTTCAAGTACAGAAACTAGAGCATTTTCTTGGTGACATCGCAGATCTGATATCAGCATTCTTATAGCATCATGAGTAGCAGCGGCGTAGCACACTCCACTCGACTTTTTTTTCTCTGGACGAGATGAGAGGTATAGAAAAAAATGTGTGAATGGGAAAGATGGGATATTATTATCATTTTGAGTTTTGCCAAAAACATGTTATTTTCTTTCACTTTTTTCCCTTTTTTAGGACGAGTGCCACCGCCACTTATCCTTGTTCATCTTTTACGGAAAGTTATACATAATATTAAATTATAGTGATAAAGTTAAATGGGTACATAGATATAAAAATGTAACGGTCCATAAACAGCCTCGTCGCCCCTTAATACACACGACATGAAAACTTGCTTTCATTTTGGCTTCCCAAGTATCCCGCTAATCTTGGGTAATGATAGTAATGAATGATACAGTAACAGCGGTATTATGATTACTTTTATGACTACTGGAGATTTCGCATGTACGGGATTGGTAGAAATGTTGTTGATGTAGCGTAATTTCGCCCAAAGTGTCTTTTGTTTGCAAAGAATGAGGGTGTTGCATGTTATCCCCAATTATTTTCAACCTATAAATGTGCATGCATTTTATCACACATTGTTCTTGTAATGGGCTACTAAAGATTCGTGTAGTTTATTCTCATTCCTATTTGGCAAAGAGTGATAATAAACAAAGGTAAACACGATAAGTGAGGTACAAAGGATTTTAGTACAAAGAAAACCTAATGAAATACGTAGGATAGGTCTTAAATGCAATAATCTCACTTTTGTTCCAGGAAACGTGTTTTTTACAATTTCGTTTATTCCGTTAATAAAAAATAGTATTGTTCATTTAGAAAGAAGAAATGGTGTTATGAAATTAACACTATACACTGAAATTAGTGAAATGCTTTATCTGCGTGTAGGATGTTGCAGTCTCTAAATCTGTCAAAACAAACGATACGAACATTCACAAAAGTAAGTCGATTGTTTCTTGTAATTCCACAAAACTCCTGCTTTCGTTTCAGATTCAGGAGAAGTTCTCTTAAGCAATACTAAGTGAACAACATATCAAAAAGTTTTGAGTTACCAAGAAATAGGGTTGGTTATTGGAATATTTGCTTTGGTAAGCGTAATGGTGAGGACAGGCATAATGATGAAAATAAGAATTGGTTCAGCGTAGTGTGTTTTCATGATTTTGATTTCCAATAATGTAAATGTATGACTTGGTGGAACACTTTCACTGACTCATGTGAATTTGCTAACTCAGATTTCCTAGCATAATGTCGTCATCTTTTTATACGTAGTAAGTAGACATGTGTATATACGGGGAATACACAGTTTTGATATAATCAATCCATCAAAAATAGCAAAATGTGCTCATTATTTCTTTATTTACCGAATAAATTCAATCTCAAGAGTTTATTCCGGGAAATCTAGAGAAATACAAGATCCAAACATTTCTGCTCTTTATAAACCAATCATCTTTCTTTCTTACTGGAAAAGCTGTCCATAAAAAGTACGTAACTTTCTTTCGTACACACTAAAATGCACAAAAGTAGAAACAATTTATCACGAATAATATAATTTCAAAAAAATGAGGCGTGATAAATGGAGAATCATTTGACTGTGTGAAGTCGATAGCCAAACTTATGATTAGCCATAAATTTAAATGACAACTTCCGGCGTTTGTGAATTTCTTTGAAAAAAATGCACGTTATCGGATTCAAAGCTATTTGAAATAGTATAGATTAACTTAAAAATCAATTAACAAATAATAATGTAATTATGTTTAGTGTTCACGACATGCTACTACATTGCGGATAGTGCTGATGGAACTAAGCCTGGAACAATTTTATCAAGGCTGATGAAGATGTGATATAAGTGCAAGTGAGATCTTTTCATGGAAGCGATTTATTGTCATCGCTTTTACATATGAGGCAGTATGTGGGAACGTATATATATTTACATTAGTATATCTTTGTTCCATCGGCCGGTGAATATCTTGCCAGCCTTCGACTCAAACACTCCTCCTTCTGCCCTCCACGGATCACGCTAAAATAATATCATTTTCCCATTTACCAATAATATCATAATAAATTGTCCGAAGGCTACAATTGGAGTCAACAAGAATGGGATAGCTTTATATCCAGAACTGATATAATAATAACTATTTTTTCTAACCCCATATATTTTAGTGTGTGTAGCTAGTGGCAAACATTATACTTTTGGACAGCTCAGCAGATTTTTCAACTTGATTGTATCTTGTAGTAGTAAGTATTTATATGCTGCTCTCTCGTTGTTCCGATTCGAGGTATTCATGCATCACACATGCCTTTCCCGTGGCCTCTTTACATGATGTGATTTCCAAAGTGGAATATGGATTTCTCACTACATTTTCTGACGTTTCGCGTCTCACTTTTCTCTTCCTTCCTCTTCCTCATTCCCCATGCACCCTTCATGTATGCTAAGCATTTTTCCTTTCACTTCCGTAAATTTCCTGTATATTTCAAAAGAATACATAGGCATATTTATACCACACATACACATTCATTATGGACATACTCCAGCTTTAAGAAAGAGATTTTCACTATCTGTATGCACACTTTGCAGACTATCCAACTGACTACAAAAGAGTAAACACTTAAGTCTGTTTTTTGTTGGATGCTAATGAATCCTTCATGGTACCGTGCGATGCAACTGAGCGTTTTTCCTTCATTCATTCGCAGTATAAAAACCACAAGAGAAAAACTGACATGTAACGAATTTAGTAGTGTGTGGCACACAGCAGCACCACACTGCCAAGCGTGTGTATATGTGCATAAGTCCGTGATTGTGTGAGGTTCCGGCTTTGGCGAGCTGAAAGTTGTCCCTACATCATGTTTACTGTCTGCTGTACATATCACCTACTAGTAAAATCACAGCGACTGCCTGCACAACAGACACAAAGCCAAAGTTAGTCAAGAAGGAGGACCAAACCAGTTTATGTCACAAGCCACACTGCTAACTTGACTACTATTCTTTCCCTGCCCTTTTCATTAGAGTTGATAAAATAGGAAAAGTTGTCTTCGGGTGTGCTATTTTGATGCACCGCAATACGCACCAGGAAAGGAAAAACTGTACAAAAAGTTCATTTTGCTTTCCCTGCCCTGCCGCCCTCACATGTTGTCTCTTATATGTGCCGCCATGCCACATCATTTCAATAGAAATGAATTAAGTTGGTGTGAATGCTGCTAGCAAGTCATGCAGTAATTGAAGCCCGTGAAGCTTCAACGGAAACGTGTCTTGCATCCACTGTGAAAAGAAAAGAGGCGGAAGAACATTCGGGTAAATACTCTACTACTTTGTGCACTTGTTAACTTTACAACGAAATTCACTCTTTGTCAGCATGAAACGTGGCATAGCATATTTTCGTGTTTTGTTTGTTTCCTCCCTCATACCATTCATGTAAAATGATTATTGTGAAACTAATTCGTTATGTAAATCTGTCCGAAAAAGTAAATATGAGGCGGCCTATGAATTTACTCTTTTCACTCTATATATTTATATTCACAAATTAATGAGTAAAGTAAATGCATACATTTTTTCCGTTTACAAAATTAATGCACTCTGTTTATATGCATGGAGTATTACTGGCTTTTCTTGTGTGAAAGTGAGGATACATTTTATATGTACATTAATAGCACTATTTCTCTGCCATAAGTTTGGAGCAATAGAAAAAAGACCGTCTCCAAAATTGAGTCTGCATTATTAAAGTTTTAAATTGCAACCACCAACATGACAGCAATTTTATTTTCTTCTTCCTTTTGTATCTTACATCCGCTTCTTTTGTAACAATGTTAGTTTTTTTCGTCAATAAAATGCTGTAGTCATATTATAAATCGATTCTTCCATTCATTTAGTCTGCATTTTGCTTCTCTATAAAGCGGTACATGATACAACCATCAGACCATTTCAAAACCAGGAAACAGAAGAATGCATAAGCAAACAACCTACTTTATTTACACTCGGTATTAAAGCAGCTATCTTTCTCTACACTACAAAGCGAAAAGGAAGAGCTTTTTTCATGGTGTATACTTTTGCATGGGAAAGTGAGCGGTAAAAGTCAGGCGACTTGACAGTGGTAACAAAATAATGGGAGTGAAGTTGTAATCTGTGGCTATCATGATGCCCTATTTCAAGGCTTAATGGTCTACTAAAATGGATTCATGTACATACATTACAAATAAATATGCACGCGTCTTTTTTTGTTTGTACTAGTAAAAACGTAAATATGTATATTTACATTACTATAAAATGTACATTTCTACTGCATAATACTTGTTTCCCTCATATAATGTACATTTGTTTACATTTTGCCAAAAGAGAAACGCGAGAAGAGAAAATTCTTTGCTTGGTTATCTTCGTCTTCGATGCGTGGAAAACTGTATTATTTTTTGTTGATGATGATGATGACGATAGCAATAACTGCTATGTAGTGTGTAGCTTTTGTAAATGTGAAAGTAAATGCATGGCAGAGTTCAAGACTGAATCTGAATTAGATATTATTATGATCTGCCCTGCTGTCTATCTACAATAAGTATCTCTACAAAAAAGTTGAAAAACATTCATATCTTTTTGTTGTTGTTCATTTATGCACATTTACATACAATTTTGGAGGCGCACTACTATTGTCACATTTCAGTCATCATAACTAACATACATACAATACAAAATTCTCTATAGAAAGCGTTCCCCTATCTTCAGCAAAATATATCGCTGTAAGGGTCACTCCGAATAGCTTTTTTTCGCGCCACATTTACAAGTTACATAATATTATCGTAATCATCAGATTTTGTACAGAAGTGAAAGTTGAGGTACATGTCTTCATATACCTATATACCATCATTTTTTTGTCTATACTTTGCATTTTGTCTGTCCATGCTGCCTATATAACATCGAACACACACGGCACACCAAAAGACTATGATTATGAAGTATGAACAATGATACGGCTCTTTTGTTTTTCTTATTACACTAACAACTTACTTGGTGTTATTTCATGGAGTTATGAACTTTACTACTTACTGACATCGCTATTACTGCGTGTATCATGCATACACACTGTATACATAGAATTACATTAAAGTATAATATTTATATTCGGTACTTTGATGTTGCCAGTCTTTACTGTACTACTCTTGTAGAAAAACCTGAAGGGAAAGCAAGCAAGGAAAAAAAGTGTTACGGTTTGCTGCATTATTTAATGGCTTACTACTTACGTATATTTACCAAAATAGTGTCTGAAATGGGTTTGTTTGCAAGCAATATAAAGTAAGTCTTTTCAGCAGCCTTACAATAACAACTAAACAAGTCAAGTGACTAAATATTGCTCCAAGTATGTATACATCCAATACACAGTAAAACGTGTATGCATATGTGTGTGTGCGTACATTTTTACATGACAATGCTTCCGCATTACTACCACACCACTGCCGCTTTTTCCGGCAGCAAAGCATCATCAACATTAGTTCCGTTAGTACACAAAAGATTGCATCGCAAAAAAAGACGGAATACTAATGTGAACGTAAACGTAGAAGAGTCTTACAAACACAACGTGTGTGCTTGTGCTTTCTCCTTGTGTAGAGGTTTTAGTTAAGGAAATGAGTTTTAGCATTATAGGTACATATTTTCTCTCTTGGTTCAATTTACTTTCCTGGAGAAAAATAAGCTGTTTGTAAATATGAATGTCGTCGTCTTTATGTGCTATGTATTCATCAGATAAAGGATTGAAATGAGCGAGATAACGTACGTGGAATATGCATAATATTATTATACTAGTTTGTCATGTTAGTTCCTTCCTTCCTCGTGTGAGTCGTGTGCAAACATAAACACAACAAAGTAGAAAAGATGCTGGAAAAGGATAACGGTAGAAAAAACATCCATCTTGAGAAAGTGTCTGTAATTTTACTCTCAATCTCGATTCGGGTGTGAGTGTACAATTTTTTTCGATTTTCTTAGTGTGTTCGTATTTTTATTGTAAACTATGTTTTTCCCCACTCACTTGTTTCGATAAAAAAAAGAATTTTTAGTTTCATTTATTATTTTTCTCTTTTTTTACAGGGCGGATTCAGCTGCATCTGAAAACTACCTTCCGGAACGTGGTGGCCTTACGGAATTCGGAAAGGTATTCAAAATCCCAATAAAATAGATAATAATGCAGTCTCAGCGATACTCCAAGCAAACTTTACGACTTTTTTCCATTATTCTTCATCCATCCTTTCTTTCTCTCTCTGGTATGCTGGGAAAGGTAGAAAGAAAACCTTTTGTCAATATACCACAAGTAGGCACTACAAAACAGCGTATAACTCTTTACCGTGTGGGATATTGTTTGTGTATTTCCATCTGATTATCCAGAAACGCACTGATGTGTAATACTCCGCCGAACAAGCTATAGAATCTTTCGTTTTAGAGTAGATATAGCAGTAGAACACTTTTTTGCTTATTTTCTTTATCCTGGATTACGATTTTTTTTTGCACAAGAGAAAGCAGAAATGTCTCAATTCCCTAGAGGGGTACATAGATATAAGTAAAGAGTTCAGAATATTGCACTAGCAGACAAGAGCGATGTATCATCATCTTCATAGCGTATCATATTGAGCAGCAGCAGCTTGAGCAGAGTAATTGCGTAGTTAAAAATATATAAATTTTTCCATTTTCTGTATTTCTAACAAGTTGGATTGAATTGGTTTTTTCATGAATCAAATTTAGAAGAAAACATTTTTGAGAAGAGTTCCATCTTTCTTTTCATAAAACTTTGATGGGCTTTTTTTTAGTTTTTTTCTATTTTCCTTTTTATCAAAAGCGGTCATTTCCGTTTGTTGTTTGTTTTGCCCACCACAATAAGTAGTTAGACATCACTTTAGGCCCAAATTAATCACTTTCACAGTCATATTTCAGTTTTCTAGCTAGGTCATGGTGTATTTGCAATACGTAAAGGATAAATAGATTTTTTAGTATTACAGATGTAAAGTAAGCTAATATAATAATATACATATGTACTACCTATATCCACCTCCCCTTTCCTCTGAGGTAGTCTGTTGTTGTTTACATTGATCTACTGTAAAAACTTTAAACAGTAAGTTCAACTGATGAGGATAATATTATGATGAAATTCCTAAAAATAGGCTATTTTCTCATAAAACATAAATACATACATCCTGTTTGTTCATTCTGCGTTCTTGCCCTTCAACCTACACGATTTACAGTTATGAAAAACCTTTACCATTGCAAATTTCCGTCCAAGAATTTAATTTTTCTTAAAATTTAATGAAAAACTCAATGAACAGTAGGGATGTATTTTTGTCTCTTTTTGTGCTGAAGTAGCAAACTTATAAGGACTAATAAAAAGATTATTTAACATAACTATAATATTTTTATTGACACATAATAATAGTATTAGTAATTTTTTCCTACTTTCACTTTTTTACTCTTATTTCCCGTTTCCTTTTTCATTCATTGTTGAGCACAGCTGGTGGTGCTTGAGATGAATCGACTAGGGATGATAGTTGACTTAGCCCATGTGAGTGTGTCGACGATGAAAGATGCTCTGACCGTGTCCCGTGCCCCTGTGATATTCAGTCATTCAGCTGCTTCGGCCCTTTGTAATCACTCTCGAAATGTGCCTGACGAGATTCTCAAACTTGTTGTAAGTATTTTCGACATTTTCTCTTGCCATTCCCATTCCATCTATTTCATGCCAAATGATAATCATAAAACGTTTAATATCATTAGCAATATAAAAAAAACTTTTATAATATTACATTGTAATCATAATCATCATCAACATTATATTGCATACACATATAATATCATATCATTACTGATTTAGTCAACTATTTCGATGTATACTTCGTACTTCACTTTACTGACTTGCACCCTGATCGAGATTATCACCATGCATCATCGTCATAATACCAGACCATAACATTTGTCTGATTTGCTCAGTCAGGAACCTTGGACAGAATATTGTTTTAGTCGTTTGTTAATACACTCCCGTTGCACATGCTTGTCTTTTGATGTCTGCATAACTTTCAACGTGTCCCAGATTCAAGAATATCATAATCATTTTAAACGGATTCGACTTAAAACTGTTGTTGTTATAAACCTACATACTTACAACATTACCCATCACATCGTTGTTCCAGACAGAAATATTATCCGCGCCGCATCGTGCTTTGTGATAAAAAGTTTTAGCTTCTGACATTTGTGGACCACTTTTCATCATCATTATCATCAGCATCCTCTCGTGTAATACAATTTCCTTTTTCGCGTATACACTACTAACTTTTACTTTTATAATCAACTTAGAAAAAGAGAGAGGGACGACTTTTGGACACAATTCTTATATAAAATGCGTAATTCGTTTGTAGGTATATTGGTATTAGTTGTGTGCTAGATTATTCAACTTGTATTATATAAAATGAGTTTATACATGTCTTCTTTTGTTGTCCCTCGAGAGGAGGTGCAAACAAAAAAAAAACTTTTTCTGAGTTCTTCGCAGTGAAGAGCAATGAAGCGACACAAGGCTGGAACATAAATTTTCATAGAAGTACACTGCATACACATCACATATACATATCGGTCTCTCTGTATGTATTTTTAGTTGAATGAGTTGAATATAAAGGAAAAGGAAGTTCAACTCGAGTTTGGTAGAGCAATAGCGTAAATAGCAGGGTAGTGACAAAAAGCAAAAGTGCCGAGAATTTAATAGTGAACCACTCTTTATTGGAGTCAAATCTTGTTGAGAGTGGTTTCTTTGTTTCGTCGGTTCGTTCTCCCAGTTGATGAGTTAACTTATTACCCTGTTTTTCTTTTAACTTGAGTCACGTTCGCAATTACATGATACTGAGGAATAGAGCGAAGAGCGAGATGCACTTGTGTTATATGTATTTTGAATGAAAGAGAAAGTCTGTGCCCTGTTGTTCTTGTTAGCAAAATATAAATTACTATTTATTGGGTGGGCGAGAAAGTTGCGTTTGTATTTGTTACACCATTTATAGTGTTTGTATCAATTTCTCTTGTTTCACTCCAAAAACTTTCTTTCCTTGGCGAAACGTTGTCTAATGACTTGGTATGTAGGTATTTTCTCATCTTGTTTACATGTATTTGCTTTCTACTCTCTTGACGCCTCGGTGGTGTCGGTGTTGTGACTCCGACACAGATTGTTTAGTATTTTTAATTTTATGCATAAATTCAGAAGTATTTAGCACACGATGGTGTTCGTCTAGAAGTTAATTTAAATAGTGTCCCTTATTCGCATCTATTAAGTTATTACATAAAATAGAGCATTATACTTTGCAGTCAGTCTGCAACCACTACTTATTTTATTTGTTTGCCTTTTGTTTTTAGTCTTGATACAGATATACATATACATACATCCGCATGCTCACAGCGTATATGGATTTATTACGCATACATTAGGAAAACTAGCATTTATCATGGCATTGTCACAATAACCTTTGTCTTCAAATAATGAATATTTACCATGCATATTTGTTTTCCATTTGTGACAGCATTTTAATGTGTTTCAGGACAATGTATATGTTTTGCAGAGTAGTGCTTACAATGAAATAAGTGACAATGAGTAATTGATGAAGACTCATGAGTAATTGTACTGATGCTATTTTATGGTTTGGTTATGTGTATTCTAGGCTTCCAAGGGAGGACTTGTGATGGTCTCCTTTTACAACGTCTTCGTAGCTTGTAATGAGACAGCCACCATCCATGATGTTATTGGTAAGTACACTATGAGAGTTGACATTGAAGTTAATAACCCAGACACTCAGACAACCGCAAACTCTATTCACAAATTTTGTCATTCTGATCATGATGTAGTGTTCATTATTGTATTCCGTTTCACATATATTCTACAACAAATATTGTAATCGAAAAATAAGCTTCATTTTTTCAAACTTGTGATTTAACATCTGAATTGGGTTGATTTAGTTGATACTATACGTTCCGTAACGGTACCAGCTTACCTTTTATATTTGTCTATTCTCCTTTTCCCCTCCGAATTGTTAAGAAGCAGTTTCCCTTTTAAAGCATTTATCAACCCATATGTTCAGCGGAGCAGAAATGGAAGGCAATTTATATGATGTCGCTGTCATGTCAGATGAAATAATGTGAATTGCTGGTCTCGGTTAGTGACTAGAGAACATCGTCGTAACAAGGACCAATTCTTGACGATAATTTAAACTATTTTTCTTGCTTTTGTGTTCCATTGTCCTTTTCAATGGCCACCAAAATTTAATTTATATTAAAACGAGTCATAATAATAATCACAATTGTATTATATATTGTCTCGAGAACCCCGTCATATTGCTGTTAGACTTGCTACCTGAATCACATACAAATAAATCAAGTGTCAATCATATTATGTCAAGATCCATTGTTGTGACGAAGTGTGTGACGCACACGACGTATCGAATCATCATGTTATAAGTTGTTTAACATAAAGCGACACATGTTCGCTTTTCTCCTTCTCTGGCTGACTTGTTTAGAAAAAATGGAGTGAGAGTACGAGAATTTCGTGAAATATTTTCTCGGTTATGGTACTCGTTTCTTTTACGCACATCTTTTTGCTCGTCTGAGCCAGCTTTTCCTACTTCTTTTGTTATGAAGGTTAGAATTTTTCACGTTCTTGCACAAAATTTTGATGGTGCTACACAGTAGTACGCAAACGGATGTTGAAGAATAACAGGATTTTAGCAAATAGCAAAGCTCAGCAAGGTGTGACATGGTATCATTAATCATTAGAGATGAGAGCAAAAGTTTTACGATTTATTTATATATATAGATAGGCAATTTCATGTACTGCACTGCATTCTAAGTAATTCTTTGAACATGGCGAACGAACGGTATGACACATTGTGACACGATTACATTTATATATTATTACTTGAGTTCAACATAAACAGAAGCACAATATGTGATGTATAAAAATCGTTTCGTGATGCAGAAACCTAACGCATACTCTACCACACCGGTATATTATAAAAGAGTATTATATGCTCAGGTTTTTCCTCAACTCAACATGCTCATGTGTTTCTCTTTTCATTTCTGGATTAGTTTTTTTGGATCCATACCAGTAGAAACAGAAAAAAAGAACGTTACTAGACAGTCAAGCTTGAGAAAGCAAAAAAGGCTTAGCCATACGATATGGTGCTCTTTCGTATTCTCTTCATTAAAATAGGTCCATACGATATGCAATAAGCAGGGATAAGTATACTTAAATAAAAGAAAAACATAATATTCTATGGATTATTACTTAGTCCAGGGAAAATTACTTGGGCATACATGCATACATTTGACCATCGAACTAAATGAACCCCCTCCCATTTTTTAGTTTTTAAACTTCTTAGATCAGTTTCATGATTTTCTGAAGTTCATAAGTAAAATTAAAAATTAATTAATTAAATTAGACGCAACTAAATAACAAAAATACAAATGTTTTATTGATTCAGAAGTTTTCATTACTTCAAAGATAAAATTGTGTAGCCAAGTACTATATTTAAATTTTAGTTTTGATGTTCTCTATTAGGTAATACTTTGATTTATTTTGGAAAGGGCCACCCAAAGGTTGGAAAAGGTTAGGTAGTATAACATCAGCATTGTATAACTTTATCTGTAATGAACAACATCAAAACAAGAAGAATGAGGAAATGGCATAGTATTTGGTACCGATACTTTTTTCTTTTACGCTATCTAACACATTCGTTTTTCTGTGAAAATGGATAAAAGCCTCACCAACTCCAAACAGAGAAAGCGGGAGAGCGAGAGAAATAAGAGAATGTTTTTTTGTTAAAAAAGCTCACGACTGCCTTTTGCGTTTTTCTCTTTTTTTTGTCTGACTACTATGTTTTGTCTATACATTTTTATTCTACCTCTTTTTCTATTCTATCTCTCTCACTTTTTCAGCTCACATCGAACACATCCGTGGAGTGGCAGGTGTGGATCACGTCGGGATTGGAGCTGGATTTGACGGAATCAACTTGTAAGTTAAAGCATTTTGGCCAATGATAAAAGTATCTTGTGTCTTATGTATATAAAACATTTTTACTGAGTTGTTGTAGTACTTGCTTGATCATAGCATTTCATGTTACGCTTGATTTTTTTTTCTTGATCTTCCACTTTCTGCATGCAAAAACAAGTTGTTGTGTACTTTAAGTAGTATCGTGGCAGTAGTAGCATCGTGAAAAGAAGAAATCTGTCTAGTAACCGAATGATGTACATTTATATCAACCCGATCCTTATCTATTGGTTGGAAAGCCCTTTTATTGGGCTTATGATGAACATAATGGATAGAATATCACCACACGAAGTTAGGCTTATATCTTGTGTTGCACGTTTACTTTCATTAGGGGAAATCTGGATGGCTTCCTTTACTACTTACTCACTGCTAACATAGTTGCAAAAGAAGCCTCCAGCAATAAAAATGATACGGGTGGAAAATACAGTCGTGTGGTACTATGTTCATAGGTATGTATGTATGCACACCAACATATAGTAGTGGTAGCAGTATCACTTACTCTGTCACCGCCATGCCATCACGTACAACTTTACACAAAAGTAAAACCGAAAAAACGGTGAAAAGGAAGTGGAGAAAGTGATGATACCAACAGCATAGTGATAGTGTTGATACATTTATTACAAAAGGATCGCGAATTATTTTTTGGTGGAGGTGATGAAATTGAAAAGCCTATTTTATCTCATATTTTTCGCAAGAAGTTCATGAATCACATTACAGGCTCTTTTGTTTTAAACGTATAAATAAATCCATATAAATAACTAATTTTATAACGAAAAAAAAAATCGTCTGATCGTCTAAAAATGTTTCCTTTTGTAATTTGATTTGATTTAATAAAGATACAAAGGTATAAAAGATGGTTTCCTGTACAATTGTGCAAACTTATGTTCCTATTTCTTTTGTGTTTTTCCCTGTTATCTTTTTTTCCTGTTAAGCAACAACGTTACGTGATACATTTGTAGAGTATAGCCTTAAACAAAGGAGGATCGCATGACATTAAAAAGTTTGGTTTTCTAAAGGCATGATGAAACGTTTACTTTGTGTCATTCTAGAAACGCTATGTAAGCTAGGTATAATATCTACTCGCCAGCACACATGTCATGTCATGTCAAATCTCTAGATTAAACGTGTAGGCTAAGCAAGTGGCACTGGAAAAGATTAGAACTTTGAACTTTGCAACAAAAAAATCTCAACCAAGCAAACAACTTGTATACTGGGTATTTTGGTGAAACTCGTTTTGTTTGGTGGTGTGATTCCTGCAACATTATATGTAACATTAGCTGAGTGTTATTAAAATGTTGTCTGTTAGGTGATCTAAACTTTTCTATCTAGTCCTTGTGTTGAAATAATCGGTAAGCCCTGTAGGTGTATGAATGGCCATCATCATCATCGCATAATATATGTATGTACTCCGAGTTCAATGATTTGGAGGCTTACTGGCACTCCTATACGGTTTTTGTTTTCGAGATGAAAGGAATGATTCTAAATTTGTAGCTGATGATAGCTGCGTATAACACGTTTTGTTACTCCAAAGTAAACATATAAAAATGTGTTATATAGTAAGGGAAAATGTTTTCATCACTACACTCCATTCCTGTAATATAGCACCAAAAAGCTTCATCCATCAGGCTATGGTATGTGGTGCGCACTTTTATAGTAATGTGATACCAGTATCACACATTAACTTTACTTAACGTCTGATGGTTGGCAAGTTCACCCTAGAAGCCTGATTTGAGATACACGATGAGCTAAAAACAAAATGAAAATCGAAATCAGAAAAGTAAAATTACATATTTGGGTAAACGCACGGAGATAAATATAGATAAAAACGTTAACGAAAATACAAAACAGAGATATCATTTCTTTTTAGGGAGACTGTAAGGTAGATTCTGATGCTGGTGCAGTGAAAGATTCTCGTAAATCTACGCTTTAGTAAAACCTTGAAAGTACATAATATGTTATACGTACATACACACAGCACACTTGAGTCCGTGGTGAAAGCACACAAAAAACCAGATACTGCTACACAAGCCAACTTTATATTGGTCTACAGTTACCTTGTTTGTGTACTCATTTCGTAGAATTGGTTATGCTAGGTGGTCCGTAGAGTAGTGCGTATCTTCTTGATTTCCTACTTATCTTGCCGTTGACTACGCATTATTTGTAGACAGCAGAAAGCTACATCTCCGCTGCAATTTACTGTACTGTTGGGTTTTTTGTTACTTGGAGCAAAACTTTTACCTTACTTATTTCTCGATTCGATTGAACTACTGTCTGTTGGCACTCAACATTTTTTCTCGTCTAGGTTTGAAAATGTGAGCGTGAGCACTTCAAACAAAAAGAAAACCCCTATATATCTGTATTTTTTGTTCTGTCTGTTGATAATGGTGTTTGATTATAGACGAAGTGTTTTTGATTTTCTACTTGTTGTGCAGTTGTGAAAGGAATGAGAATTTCTCCACTGCAGAAATAACAGCAGCAAGGAAAGAAATTGATAAAAGGATTTGTAATTTTTCCACGCTAGCACACTCTCAAATGAGGAAATATACATTCCAGAGTAGAAATAACCGGAACCTTGTAAAACTGATAAAGAAATGGTTAAGGGTGGGATTTTTTTGCTGACTTTTTTTCTCAAGTGAAAGATGTATATATAGACTGGTGGTATACGATATCGAACTAGTGTGATGAATTTTTCGATGTCCCTGTGATGATTCGATGTATCCTGATTTTTTCGGGCATGTTTGGTGGTACAAGACCTGCAAGATGTTGGTGTTTGTACTGCTGACGTGATGCTTCTTTGCTTTGGCGCAATATTGTAGCAAAAATAGAATAACAAAATAAGCCTGTCTTGTATGTATCATTAAAGTGGCAAGTTGTTTTCCTACTTTTTTGTAAACATAATATATAATATTAGTTTGCATCACACTTTCCCTGAAAAAAATAATGAAATATGTACAACATACGTACTCACTTCCAGTGTTCCATCCGGCCTGGAGGACGTGTCAAAGTACCCTGTACTGATTGAAGAGCTTCTTAAGAACAAGGCTTGGTCGGAGCAGGATCTCAAAAAGTTGGTTGGGATCAATTTTTTACGAGTTTTTCGTCAGGTTGAATCGGTAAAGAACCTTTTTCTTTTCTTTATGTACTATGTATACTGATATATTTGTTCATAAAATAGCATGTTTTGTTTGTAATGTTCATATGTATATATGTAAGTGGTAGGGTAGTATGAATCAAATGATAATGTATGGATTCTTGCTGTACACGTCTTGTTGAAATGTATCAAACACTCTTTTTTATAAAAAAAAAAATCAGGTCAAGAAGTATAGTAGGTAAAAAAAAGATGTGTTTCTCTGAAAAAAGTGTACTCCTTGGGGTTGCCAATATCAAAGGGAGTGCAGTATCCTGCTTTTTACTCCAGTTTTCAATTTTCTTGGATTATTTGAGAAGGATGATGAAAAAGGAATCCATTAATGCTCTTTCATATGCAAATGATGATGAATGTTTGGAAAAGAGTAACTACTTCCACACTCTGTGACGGAAAACAAGATTTTTGGTTTATTAATGAAGTTATGGTGGCGATGAAGTCTTGCTCTTCAACTTTTTGATTATAATTTGTGTCTTTTAAAATGTGAAACGTCCCGCCGTTGTTCATTTCCACAGTTCAGAGTTGCACATTTAGAAAGACTTCAAAATTAGGTTAAGAATCAATGACTTTCACTATGTTTTGGTTAGAGTATTTCTCAAATTAATTTTCTCGGAATTAGTTCATCGAATAAAAAAAATTGTAAGTACGCATTCATTTATGGTAATTCGGAAATCTTTACGTTTTAGGTTCGAGAAGATTTGAGAAGGGTGCCTCCCATTGAAGAATGGATGCCAAAATCAAATATGGAAGGTAAGTCTGTTTACTGGATACTGTGTTACTCTCGTGTGAGCAAACTTTCAAACAAAAATGTATATGTATTTTTTTTACAAATTTTCAGGTCATCCAACAACTTGCGCATATTATGGGGGATCTTGAAACATAACCAAATTCCAAGTACGACTCATCCGAATTCTTTATAAGGCATTGTCAGGACTTTCACTACTACGGCATTTTCTGGAGGGTAGACAGCAACAAAGAAGAAGCAAAGAGATTCC
>JAQFZG010001475.1:0-20988 GCA_034695465.1 Entomobrya nicoleti | reverse complement strand
AGGGTTATTTTATAAAGAAGAATATTTTCAAACGTTAGTTAACACAATAAATTCGAATAATTAAATCTAAAATATAATTCAATGTCATATCAGTATTCTATGACATGGCTACTATGGTGTGGAGGAAGTCTTCTTAGATACATGGTCATGAAATTTTTTCTTTAGGGTGTGTGCCCAAGCAGGGTTAATTGAATAACCGTTATTTTTGTTCATTGTATTGTCAGTATGCTGAATATACAATCCTTCTTTAACTTTTCGTCTAATGGTATTTGGTTCTCTCTCAATAAGTTTGATTTTAGCTGGATCCATCATATGTCCCGTATTGCAAACATGTTCTGCTACTGCCGATGCGTTGATATTTCCAGAAAATATGTGGTACATGTGTTGTGCCGAACGTTTTTCTAGACCTTTTCTTGATTCACCTATGTATAATTTAGAACATTGTTCAGTTTCCGAACCATCACAACTCCAGCTGTAAATCCCGGTATCTATCAAAGTCTTCCGATCCTTATGAGAGCTCAAGTGACCAGATATTTTATTTTGTGGAGAGTATGCTAGTTCCAAGCCAGTATTCCTTCGGATATAAGATGCCATTTTTTCGGTGACCTTTGGAAAGTACAGTAGACAAACTCTTTTGATGAATAGTTCAGTTTCATCCTTATCCTCAGGTGGTTTTCTATTAGCCATTTTGTATTTTTGAATTTTTATACGTTTTTCAATGAATATTTCCGGATATCCATTATTTCGTAAACACGACTTGATAAAGGAGAGTTCTTTACTGGTAGCTTCATCGTTGTTCTCAGAAATACGTAAGCCTCTTATGACCAGGCTGTCTACCACAGATATCTTGTGGGCTGTTGGATGAGAGGAAGTAAAATGTAGATAGCGATTAGTATGGGTCGGTTTACGATAAACACAACGTCCTATGGTCTCATTGTCTTGTTTGAAGAAAAAGACATCTAAGAATGGAATTCCATATTTCTTATCTCCCATTAAATCATGTTCTCCTTCCATTTCCACAGTAAATTGAATGGACGGATGGAATGAACTGATACAGCATAAAATATCGTTGACTTTTCTAGACTTTATAATTGCATGTACGTCATCTACAAATCTAATCCATGATTTTATGTATGGATGTGCTTCAACTATTCTTTCTTCTAATGATTGCATGCAAAAATCAGCAAGTACTGGACTGAGAGGGGATCCCATTGGTAGTCCATTTTCTTGTTGGTACTTTTCGTCACGGAATTTGAATATTGTCGCTTTTGTACAGATCTCAATTATTTCAATTAGCTCTTCTAAGTTGTATCTTGAACTTTTCTTCCATGATTGGTCATCCTCCAATCTTTTTCGGATGTACGTAATTGTGTGGTTTACAGGTACTCGTGTGAATAAAGAGACAACGTCAAAGGAAGCCATTTCATACCCTCGTGGAATAGTTTGTTTGTCAATAACATCGATGAAATCTACGAATGCACACTATATAAATAATATAATCATATCAAATCAATTTAAATTGAAAATTCTAGCAAGCTGATCCCAATTTTTTTATTCCTACATGCTTTTGCCAACATCCAACAAAGCAAATGGAGGAGATTGTAGCATTGTCAAGGCATCATTTTAAGCATATTTATGTTTATGGTGGTAAAATGGAAAGATAGATGCATTAATCCAAATAGTTGCTATGCTAGTAGTACGCCATTTAAAATTGCCAAATGACGAACGCATCAGTAGGTTTATTGCTTTCATTCCAGTTTCATGTAGAGCTACGCTCATTGTCATACCGACTCGGTGAACGCTTTCTCCGGCACTTTCCCCTTTTTGTTGTGTTTCAAATTACACTCAAGAAATTTCGCTAAAGTTTATCACCAGTAGTTTTCCGCACATCCATTACGCTACTTTAATCAACATTCGAAGAAACCCTTCAAGGTTAGAATTTGCTGCATTTTGTAAAGTGCTGTGTAACGAATCGCGTTTTCATTCAACACCCCTTCAAAACATTTACAGAGAAAGATGTTTGTTAAAAAATGAAGTACACTTGGGGAATAGAGCTGGAGAGGAAAGAACGCCATTTAGACGAATTCTCTAGGTACGGGATACGCCCTGAAGCGATCCCTTTTTACTATCGAGCATCTTTTCTATTTTGGTTACATATATATGTGTTAAGCTAAGCCACGCTAGAAGTAAGATACTGAAAATCACATTGGAAATATATCATGCTAACCTTTCTCTTTCTTCTCTGGACTACACAAAAAAGCAACAAGTGAAGTGGAATTATTTATGTTTAAGGAACAATCTCTTACGATCAGTTGATGTACCTTTCTCTCGATGAAAGTTGGTTTTGTGTTAACACTGTATCCCTGGCCCCTGGTACTTGTATTTATATACACAATCTATAATTTATCTCAATCGGGACAAATATGTTCTAATCGTCAGTACACTTAAACCGTTTGACCTAAGAAGCTCAAACTTAGCAGAAAGATACCTCTAGTCAAGAGCTATGTAAAACATTTCAAAATTTCCAACAAAATCAAAATTTCCAAATAAATCAAAATATCCGGAAAAAACACAAAACATCCAAAAAAATCAAAATTTTCAAAAAAAAATCAAAATTTTCAAAAAAAAAATCAAAATTTTCAAAAAACTCAAAATATCCGGAAAAAACACAAAACATCCAAAAAAATCAAAATTTTCAAAAAAAAAATCAAAATTTTCAAAAAAAATTCAAAATTTCCGAAAAAATTCAAAATTTCCAAAAAACCAAAATTTCCAAAAAAGATTCAAAATTTCCAAAAACATTCAAAATTTCCGAAAAAATTCAAAATATCCAAAAAAGATTCAAAATTTCCAAAAACATTCAAAATTTCCGAAAAAATTCAAAATTTCCAAAAAAATCTAAATATCTAGAGTAATAGTTATGACCCGATGCTGAACCCCTCCTGACCTCATGCTGACCCTCATCTGACCTCATACTAACCACCTCTATCAAAACATGCAGTAAAACAATTTGCCCATAAGCTAACGTGTGACCTTTGACCCATCCTGTCCCTAAGGGGGTTAGGATTTGACCCGTGGTCCCTTGAGAAAACTTGATCTACTTTTAAGCCTCTATCAAAATAAACAGTAATTTTTTTTTGCAAAAGCCAACATGTAAGCTTTTACTCCCTCCTGGCCCCAAGGGGTTTGACACCGGACGCTGAAAACAACCAGCAATTGAGGTCTTGATCTGAGGAGTCTGTGCCCCGAGTTTGACGAGAATCAGTTGAAACGTTTTGAAGATAGAGCGGGGACGGACAGACAGACAAACAAACTAATTGCATAACTACGATTTCTCTACAATCATCTACGTAATAAAAACTATCATCAAAAAAGTTAAGTGAGTAAAATACAAACGCTCTAAAACGGGTTAGATACAAATAATAGTCGAAGTTAGATTAACGGGTCACATTCAATCAACCGCTTGTCGGCAGATATGGCAAAACCCACGGGTTTGGAGATAGAAACCCGCGGGTACGGGTTTTAATGGATTTAAACGGGTATTTGGGGTGTAACGGGTTTTAACGGGCGCCCCTTTAAAATTTGAATTTGGCGCACTTTATTTTACTCTATGGCTTATATGGGCCCCATGTTAATTTAATTAAACCCGTTAAAACCCATTAAACCCATCTCGCGACCTCTCAAGTGGGTACGGGTTTTAACGGGTTTTAACGGATGTACCCAGCCCACGTAGAAACCCGCTGCCATATCTGCTTGTCGGTGCTAGTTTTGTTCTATAATATAATATAAGAAGCTCACCATTAGAGTACCGCATTCATTTTATTTTATCATTATTAGTAACGTCTAGTTATGGTTCCGTAGAAGCGTTTCAAAAAGTACAGTATCCTCGGATTTTTTCTAAAGGTTGGGAATAAATTTGAAACGTTAAAAATGCACGTACGTTTGCTGTTGTTACTCTATCATGTACATCATTATTCCACGCATTTATCGAATCGTATGGGTTTTCAAATAGTCATAAATATTCAAAAATTATTTGAATGATATAGTACAAATGTAGCATAGGGACAGTGCATACTACGGTTATTTATTTCAAGATTTCAGACAAGTGATGTCATGAAATGTGATCCTGAACTTGAATGAACTTGTTCTAGGGGAACTAATTAAAGTGTTTTAAAATTGAAATTGAGAATTTTGCAAGGGTTGTAGTATATTTGTATTCAAGTGTAAAGAAATATTTTTAACATTTGTCTCAAATAAACAAATCTGTAGCCTGTTACATTCGCATACAAATTGTGTAATAGCTTATATGCAGCATATACACAACTTCATGCGGATTACTTTAAAATCAAATTACGCCCTGAGTGTGTGTCTTATGAAATGATGTATGCACTCGTATTTTTCAGGACTAAAATTTAGCTTGTTTTATTATTACCTTTTTTTGATTTATTTATTATGCATTTTTTCCATCTCGTCTATTAAATTAAACAACTAACAACAACATTTAATTCAATATGTAAGAGTTCATTAAGGTGCCCAGGCTCACTTCTTCACCTTTTGCGTTCAAATAATTTAGAGAAACAAGTAATCTGGGTCTGAATGAAATAAACAGATAGATTGTAATTGGGAACGGAGAGAGCTAACCTATACATGTGTGCAATTTTCAAGAATGGAATATCTCACTGTGCCAAAATACTATGCAACGATCCACATCACAGATTTTCCATTCATGTCACTATCTTCAAAATGCAGGGCAATTTTACTATGGAACAAGTGATGCCTTTCTCTGCCGTAAACTTTCACTTCATTGGAAAGGAGAAAGCTGGATAGGATATGACACGGTAGCAAAAAAGCAAGATGTTTTTCTAGCATTACCCTCAGTTGCCGTTTGCCAGTTCTCCGAGATAGATCTCCTGGTTTGCTCTTCCAAGAACAAAAACGTTTTGCACGTCGAGCATTTCAAAAAATGGATTGGCTAGAAAATATGACGTATTCGGATATATCATCCTTAAATTTCAGCAGTTTTGATAGTGAATCCGACAATATAACAGTTAATTTTGCGAATATGTCCATAAATATTGATGAGGCGAATATAACTCGAAATCAATCCGAGAAACATCACGTGTTGTACCAAGTTCCCACTGTTGAGTTTACTTTATGGGGCGATTTGCTTTTTGGCAATTTTGGGAAACATTTGGTGCTCAGCTTGGTAATTGTAAGTTGGAATTTATCCAATTTTTTAAATATATATTTTGATCAAATATTTAACCCTCATATTATTTCAGCGAAAAACCTTAACCTAAAGAAATCCTTTCGTAAATTTACTAATCTCCCATTTTATTTTTTTAGGCTTCCAAAAAGATGCGAAATGTGACCAACATGTTCATCGCCAACTTGGCCCTTGCTGACATTGCGATTGCCATGTTCACCATTCCCTTTCAGTTTCGAGCTGCTCTGTTGCAAAAATGGGACTTGCCACATTTTCTTTGTGCGATTTGTCCATTTGTACAGGTTTGCATTCTAAATTTACGATAATTGGTTTAGTTTTTAAATTTTCACAATTAAACAACTATCCATGTATTATTTTCTCGTTAGGTATTTACGGTAACAGTAAGCATACTCACTCTTGTCCTAATTGCATTGGATCGATATCGGGCGGTGATCCATCCTTTCAAGACCAAACCATCAAAAAAGATGGCTTTTGGGGCGATTCTTGCCGTTTGGGTTCTCAGTATCTTATTAGCATTACCAACACAACTGGACTTCAGGTTAGAATTAATTTTGCGTTTTTAGATAGGTAAAAAATGTAAAGGTTCATCCAGAATTTTAAACATATGTAATTTTTTGGCAGTGTCATTAAAATAACGAAAAATGGAAGGAGCAAAGACTTCTGTGCAAATGTCAACTTACCAGCAACCTTCCGAATATATTATAATCAGGGCATTGTGATAATTCAGTATTTCCTTCCGCTGTTCATCATCAGTAAGGCCTACTTCCGCATAGGCCATACAATTTTAAAATCCAAAACTCCAGGAAACAACGAGGAGGTTCGTGATGCTCTTGTTTTGCGAAAAAAGGAAAAAGTAAGTGAAAAGTTTTATTTTTGGAATACCGAGTTTCGTGTTCACTCATTTTGCAACCTTGCAAAATATATACCATACTTTTTACTTGAATAACTTGTGTTGACAGGTTATCAAGATGCTTCTCATGGTTGTGTGCATGTTTTCAATCTGCTGGTTCCCACTACAAACATACAACTTTCTCAGCGTAATATTCCCTTCTATCAACAGCTTTGAGTATATCAATATCCTGTGGTTCTCCTTTCACTGGCTTGCCATGAGCAACTCGTGTTGCAATCCTTTCATCTACGCATTTTACAGTAAGAAGTTCAAAACAGAGTTGCTTAACAGACTGCCCTGTTTGGCTAGAGTTTTACCGGTAAACATTTCAAGGAATGATGTGGTTCGTGTGCAATCAAATAATTGTTTTGTTGAACAGGCCATCAACTTAAAGAATAGTTGTAACGTTCAAGTAATATGTCATCATATCAAACCGGATGTAAGAAATAATATTAATTTGGAATAAAATATTTTTAAGTGGATATAAATCAACATATGTAATCAACTTTGGTATGTGTTCGTTGTCAAATTCAATTTTTAAAATTGTCCCTAAAATACATATTTTTCAATAAATAATTATATAGTAAACTTAATCAAAAAATCAAAATGTGATGCATTATAACTTTTCTTTGCAATTGCTTTCTTTTCACCACCAAACGGACTGAAGGACAAACAAGGAGAAAGTCAGTACTAGATGTGTTTAGCTTTCACCCACGTGATAAACTCTGAGATTATCCAATGTTCACCCATTTAATCATGTTGGAGCTAACAAGAAGAAGTAATATTTTTTCTGTGTGGGATGCCCGCTTGTAGAATACATTCGAAATTTCAGAAGGAGCGTAAAACTGGCTACTTACTTCGTGTTCATTTTACATTTTACAATTTCCGAGTTTACTTTTCTTCAAAAAGAACTAGTAGTGTAGTTCAATTTAAAACATGTTTTAATCCGCAATGACTACAACCACGTATCATTTTCCAGTTCAACAACTTGAAGAGAACTAGTCCCATTTCCGTGACTTCTAGAATGCACAAACAGACGTAAAAGTTTTATTCAGCAAAGATGTATGTCCTTTTGTTTAATTAACTTACAATGCAAGTTCACATACAGTCCATGGAGAAGACAAATGAAAAATATATGTAGTTGTACAGTTTTAATGCTGATTAAGAATATAATAACCATTTTCCCGAATGGACATGTTTGGCTGACTTATCAGCTGTTTTTATTGCCATAAATAGGCGCGCGCCCCTTGCTTCTTAAGTACCACGTACACACAAGCAAGCGTATGCACGTAAACAAAACACCACATCGCATGATTGCTCTGAACTGTGCTATTTCCTGTTTTGTGATGGTTTTAATATGATTTACTATTTGTGTGAGCTTTAATTAGATTGAATAGTTTTGTGATTAATTAAATAATTCAAGAATAAATCACAACTAGAATCAGTACCCTAAATACTGATTTGCTAGCAGAACGATTTTCAACATCCATAAAATAATTCTTGTTTGTTTTGCTATAAAACAATGCATTTTTATGAACTTTATGATAAAGTATTAATAGCACAACTAGAACAATAGTAGAACCAACAAAACACTAGCCAGACCATACAAATAATGATATCAAGCTTACAATTGTCAATCAGTTATGTAATTAATTTAATTAATCACAAAACTAGTCAAATGAATTCAAACAGCAGAAATATCACAGCACAGCAAATAGCACAGTTCAGAGCAATCATGCGATGTGATGTTTTGCTTACGTGAGTATGCTCGTACCCTTGTGCGTGACACTTGCCAAGGAAGTAGCGCGCGCCTATTTATGTCAACAAAAACAGCTGATAAGTCAGCCAAACATGTCCATTCGGGAAAATGGTTATTATATTCTTAATCAGCATTAAAAACTGTACAACTACATGTATTTTTCATTTGTCTTCTCCATGGACTGTATGTGAACTTGCATTGTTAGAAAAGGCTTCGTGCTCAAAATACACACTGAGTTGGTGTGGAAACTCCTCCTTTTTGTTTTGCTACTTGCTAGCAAACAAGATTGTTGTCAAGGCACTAAGGTGTCAAGAGAAAACCGCTTGAACACCCACGCGTAGTAAAAAAGAATATGTGAAACTTTCGTATATTTGTTCACTGAGTAATTTCCTTTCTAAGAAGACACTGTGTTGTTAAACTTTTAAAGGGTAAATATTTGCAATACGTCTACCAGAACTCCTAATAATCCAGCCTAATTGTCTAATGAAGACTACCTGCTGGAGGTTTTGTAAGGAATAATTTGATAGAATGTATATCAAAAGATGAACTTTTCAATGGCATTTCTTACTAAATTTAAGTAAACTAACCAGTTGAACGCAATTTTCGAGTTGATATAAAAATACGCCTGGCAGTTGTCGTTTTCCCAAACCTTTCACATAATATACCTTCTAGTTTTGTCTGTCTAGACACGTGGAGCCAGAAAAGAGTGAAAACAATATAGCATAATGAAAGACGTATGGGATTCTAAAGATTTCTTACGAACAAGATTCCGCTGTCACTTCCGCATTTCTCAAAATCTGTCCTATAGGCATCCTTTTATTTTCACTCAAAAATACAAAAAAAAAACCTTTTCTCGTGGGCATATTGCTCGGTTTCTATTAAGTTGTTCCTATATGTATCTTTGAGTCTAAAACCTAAAACCACATGTCTTTAATATGACGCCCACAAACGTGAACCTCTCAAAGCCTAAAGCACCACATTTCATCATACACAATGATGATGATGTCGACTGTCTCTCTGGAAAGTTCAACGAAACTTTGTATAAACCAATATAATAACTAAAAAATAAAACAGTGAGTGAATAACGGACCTAGTAAAAGCTATATGGATTTTTTCTACTTAATGGCAAAAAAATTGTTTCGTAACGCTGATTGAGCAACTGAAAATGAATGAAGTGCTTTAATGTCTGTCACAAAACAACTGAACAGTACAAATAAATTCGTAACATATCTGTACAGTCCAAGGAAAAATTCATTCGTGAAATGTTTTGATAGAATATTATGTATGTATCCCATTAAAAATTCGTGCTATTGGTGTATTTTACATTTATAAATATTTAAAATACACAATTGAAATCGTACAGAATAAAAAGTACGTATATTACTCAAAGCTGTCTAATAAATATGTAATATAATATGTTAAGAAGTAACGGCAACTGAGGAAATAACCACAAATTAAAAAAGTAAACAGCAAATTTAGAGCAAACTAAATTCAGAATCTAAATCAGCACATGTTAATTAGCCGTTTTTGACATTTAGTTTCTCTGGACCATCCGGGCAGAGAAATAGTATAACTCATTAAAGTAAAAATTGTGTACCTTTTGATAGCATTTAATGAAATGAACGCATTGTGATGTAATTTCAAGTCAAGTTAACAACTTAAATTATAACCTAATGACGAGTATGACGTTTTCATATTAATTAAACTAACTAATGCCAAAGTAAAAAAAAATACTTTGATGAATGTACAGTCCATAAAGAAATTAACTTTTGGAGGTTTTACTGTAACATTACCTGATAAACTTGTGACAACCTTTGAAAACAAACCAAGTGTCTTTGTTGACATCAAAGGAAAAATTGGTATGTAATATATCGCATTTACCTTTTTTAATGTAAATCATCTCACAAAAACATCAAACAATTTATTATAATATAATCAAAAAGGCTAACGAGCTAATATCATTAACGTTGGATTTATTAAAATGCTATGGTGTGTTCTGCAGTTCCTTCCTTACATCTCTAAAAATGTTTACATGGCAGTAAAACAAAGCCGAAAGCCTTTTCATGAGTTTCAAGAAAGTGCACCAACTCTTCGTCCGGGAATTGGATTACCTGGAAAGCGTAATGCTTCATGTCAAACTTATTTTACTTGCAGTGAAATGGACTACACAACAGTTAGTATGTCTTTGTGCTTCTGGGAAAAGTGCTACAAACAACTGTTCATAAAATATGGGAAGCGTTTGTATAAAAAATGTATATTTCCTAATATCTATATTGGGAATACAAGTTCATTATTCGTATAAGTCTAGTAATCCTAGTTGCCTTTTTACCTTGGTGGCTTCCGAGAAAAAGTGAACTGTGACTTTGCTAAAACAGAGCTTTTCATACTCTTTGTGATTCTGGATGTACATTTTCCATTTGTTGAGTTTTCCTACTCAAATACGTTTCAATATATAAAAGCTCTAATATAGCTCTAATGAGAAAGTCCACATTTTTAATCAAAGCCTACTGGGTATGAGTAAGGATAAATTGTTTGGCTTTGGAGGATGTTTCGCAGCATTTCATGCTGGCTGCTGATGCATGAACGATTAATTGTGTTTACACTTCACTTTGTACACAAAAATGTTATATGTAAGTCTTCCTTAAATGAATGTATGACTTTCTTTGAAAAAGAGGTAAAGCAGATCGTTCATCAAGACAAGAGTACGACTACCCGCAATGGAGACCGAATTCGGGAAAACAGCCTTCTTCTACAGGGGCATCGCACAATGGAACAAATTACCAAATTTTCTAAAAATTATTGAAAATTTTGTAATATTTGATTTAGAATTAAGAAAATACTTATTAAAAAATAGACAATCAGACTTATGTTATTTTTGACTGATTGGCTATTCATGTTATTAGAATTAGATCAGTAGTTGAGTGTAGCCTTTTTTAATACTCTTAAGTGACTTGGTCGTGTAAACAATTTGTTTTGTATTTAACGTGTTATGATTTTTGTCACTCTAATAAAGCTGCAATTCAATTCAATTCATTAAACTTGAACATTTCTTCGAATTAAACTTGTCATATTTTTTTAGCTACATGTTCTTCAAGCTTCCAGTTGGCATAACCTGTTGAACTGGACCGGATCTAAGTATATACATAAATACCTGGACGTGCATTACGTTCGTATATATTGAGTTGGGCAACTGCAGGCAATTGATTTAAAGTACATATCATTTGTTATTAGAAGTGCTTCTCCAAAAAAATACTAACAATTAGTCCGTCGAATATACTAGTGGAAGCAAGACAGTGAAAATGCTTTCTTCCTTTGATCATCAGGAGTGGCACTTATGTCTGTATTATTCGACATACAATTTGAAATGACCATGAACCCATGAAAAAGTGAACGGGCTTAAAAGGCTGCAGTTTTGAATAAAAAAAGAAAACGTTGTGAAAGGAATAACTTGTTTTTGACCATATAATACATTGCACATCAGCGGTAAACGCCCTTTCACATAGTACGTTTTTTCCAGATCTCAAAGCAGCTCATTTGTTGGTTTTTCTTTTTGATTTTTTTTAAACTCCTTTAGCAAAACATTCATTCTCTTAACTTAGCCTTAGAGCTATAGTTAATTAATTTCTCATTTGTAATTGGGTACCAGTACCAGGGGATAAACTTGAATATAAATTTCATTTCGGAGGATGAAAGCAGATAGAGTTAGCGAGAGCAGAAAGCGTGAGCAAGCATGTTACCTCGGTGTCAGCTTTTCTAACATTGCTATCTTGTAAACACAAGCCACGGCTCATCTGCTTAACACGTCTCATTGTTGTAACACTCAAGTAAAATATACATGTGCAAGTATATTAAAATGTTCCTTTAATTGTTGTAGTAAATGTCAGCATTTAGCTTCATGCTTTACTTACAAAACTTGACAATATGTACACAACTCAGTTTTTGAAACGTCTTTTTCTGATAATCGTTTTTGATAATTTTCCAATAGCCTGTCCAGTTCTCAATTTAATAAGATTTTTTCGCGTTTCAATCTACAACAGGCTCAGTTGTAAAATGAAGGTTTCAGCATAAAATTGTTCAGATTCTTGCTATTCTGTTGAATGATATATTTGGAGATATGCATTCAATTACATTGATTAATTTCTTGAAGTTGTGAAATTCTTAGCTGAGATTTTTTTATAATCATTTTCCTGTAAACGTGTACGATTTTTTTGTTGAGTTATCCCAATTAAGTTGGAATTTTACCATATGTTTCTACACCTTACGCAATCTACTAACCACGACTTATATACAAAAAGAAAATTTAAACGGGAGCGGAAATTCGTCCGGGTCATTCTATACGCGTCATATCATACCGAACAAAATCATACTAGCGTCAAACTATCTCACTCTACGACGTCATATTATACTTCTGCTTTCGAAAAACTCCTGCCCTCTTTGCACTTGGTAAACTTGAGTGATAATTTCAGGTTTTATTTGGTTATTGTTGTGCTACTTCCTAAAAGACACAAAAATACGAGATATGACAAAATCAAGTTCAGTGCAATTTAGCACAGCTAAGCTGAGTGGCATTATTTTTCATCGTTTTGATGTTTCCTTTCCTCAAACTATTGAAATATAGGATATTCATGTTTTCTCGAGATGGCAATTGTTTTCGTCTTATTTTAAATGCATTAAATTACACAAATACAAAAATAAGAGATATGATGTAAAAACATGAACTATGATCGGCATTGTTGTCGGTAAGCGTTTTCTTGACTTGAGCTTACTAACATAAAGTGTTGTGTCGCTCTACTCCCGTTAATTTGAGTATACCCAATAACCTAAATCCAAAATAAAGTTCGGATTATGGAGATAACGAATGCACGATTATTTTAGGATTTCATTCATAAAATACACATAAATTTAAATAAAAGAGATATGACGATAGCAATATTTGAATAAATGCTTTGATTGTGACGACGAGACGGTAATATCGAAAGTAAATCAATGCCAGAGCTAAGATTTAAACACTGTAGTATTCATATCTCGTAATTTTATATTCATGAATGTACAGTGGAAAACGATTTAATGTTGAAGATAACCTGAAAAGGGTCTCTTATTTGCATGTACAATAAAAGTGGCAATATTTAATTTAATGTAATGATTGCATTGACAGATGTAGTGGCTGCAAACTTACCACTCACTCTGAAATTTGTAATGTTTAAATTGTTAATGGCAGGTGGTTATAGACTCAGGTGTGCCAAAGACATTAAAAGCGAACGAAGAAGACACAACAAATTTAGTTTTGGTATAATGTGTCTCTTAGTATGTTATGTCGTATTTTCGTATAATATGACTAGTATAAAATGATTCCGTATAGTTTTTTCGTAGAGTATGTCGAAGTATAGAATCACCACGACGAATCCGTCGTACAATCCAGTGAATCAAAACAAGAACATTTATCCAAGTACATATTATTCCAGGTCATTGGGAACGCCATAGAGAAGAAAACTGCAAGAAGATCGTACCACTAGAAATGCTTCCATTAAAAAATTACTTGTCGAGGCAACCAAAATCATAACCGTATAAACGTTCCAAAACTACTACTACTGTTCATACAGTCGTATGTCGTAAATAAAAAGATAAACGCAGCATGAAATCCTCAGCTTTCACCACAATACACCGATCGTTGGTTGGGTATATTTGCCATCTTTTCCACACATCAGATCAATTTGCGTTAACATATTGAATATAGACCCATGTATTAGTTTTGTTAACGGATCACCCAGCACTAGATCCATTTCACTGTCTCTGGAAATTACATAGAGTAAAAATGTAGAAAGGTATAAAAAAGTAGGCTTACATTCCCTCAACGGTCCCCTGACTTTAGACCAAGGTCATTTCTGCATAAGTCATTTACATCAAGATTGTTTAGACCAAGATCATTTACATCAATGGGAACTAAGTCATTTGACCAAGTTTTATGCAAAACATTTTTTAAATCTAAATAGAGTACATAATAACGGATTTCGAAATAGGTATTATTAATGCATGCAAAGTAGTATTCCCAAACACAAAATTGTCAGGTTGTCTATTTCACCTAGCTCAAAGCATATACAGAAATGTCAAAGAAGAAAAGTTAGCTAATTTTTATAAAGAGGAGAGGACAAGGATTTCAGATTTACTGTCAGGTCACTTACTGCATTAGCATTCGTGCATTAGAAAAATATTGAGTTATTTTTAGTTAAATTGTATACGCAATACTTGTTTTTTAATTTGGTTAATAAAAGCTTGGTTAAATGACGTACACTGGTGTAAGTAACTTTGCTCTAAAAACCCTTGGTCTATTGTCGCATTGATCAAAAAAATATTGGCCTATTCACGGCACACGATCCCCTGACTTTAGATCAACGTAGCGTAAGATAACAGCCCTGTAAAGCATACGGGCAAAGCCAATAATGATATTGTGGACATGTCTTACAAGCATATATTCCCAGTAGGGATAGTTAAATATATTCAGTTAAAACATTATTTGAAAGCAATAGTATATTTAAAACTATTTTTAAAATGCCTCTGTTTTTTATTTTACCTGTTTAAAAAATATTTTAGTTTTTTTTATCCGAAGAAACTAGAACACTATTCAATGTTGGTGATTTACATATGTATATTATAGACGAAAAACTTTCCTTTAACTTTGTATTATTTTTTTGTGAAATATTGTGCCACGTTTTTGCCAATATTTTCATTATTTCAATCAATATGTTAGATGTTCGATTATTAACAAGTAGCAGTTTGTTTGCAATTAAGAAAGCCAATTTAGTGAAAATTGCGCTTCTTTAATGAGCTTTAATATGTAATATAAAATCAATTGGATTTTGTAGAATTTCCTGAAGAT
This sequence comes from Entomobrya nicoleti, assembly GCA_034695465.1. Lineage (NCBI taxonomy): Eukaryota > Metazoa > Arthropoda > Collembola > Entomobryomorpha > Entomobryidae > Entomobrya > Entomobrya nicoleti. Next base: position 6,239 of record JAQFZG010001475.1, on the reverse strand, counting down.
CTTTTTTACTCCAGTTTAAAAGCGTCGTACATAATTAAGAACGTGTTTGTTCTGCAATACGCAACTGTTTATTTTTGTAATTAGATAGATACATAGTTTTCTTTCTAAATTAATGGGATGTTTATAGATAGCAGGAAACTTAAATAAGAATTGTTTTACTGCATCAAAATAATAAAGTGATAATATCTACACTCAATAAAAGTATTCTTTAGAAAAATATATGCCAAGCTATTGTTCAGCTAGATTGTATATTTCTAAAAAATTCAGCTACCATATATCCAGTTTTGTTTTACAACTGCATCCACAAACTTCAACTTGGGGTTCAGGAACTCAGAAACTTGACAACTTTGACAGGGTATAATTTTGAGCCGCGAATAGGAGATCGATCGTTTTTTATAAGTACGCTAGCAACAAGTAAGTATCAAATCACACAACCAAGCAAACCGAGTTAAATATTTTTTCTCAATGCTAAATTTTTTTTAAAACATTTTATGATGAAGCAAGTCATAAAAATTTGCACTTTTGCAAGTTTTTTTTACCATATCAATGTTCTCACATAGCACATAATTTTAATATTTATGATGAATTTAAATCGCATGTTCGTAACAAATATGCTCTTATAATACAGGAAACCAATTTGTTCTTGATCAACCGCATTATTAATGATAATTGCTAGCTTATATGAGAAAACCAATTTTTGCGTGAGACTCGTTCACACATTCAACGTAAAAATGTACCCAGCTATTTCTTTCATCTAGACTTGTTACTAAAACATCCTCAGTGTTTAATTTTATAAATCCCAATGAAAAAAGGAGTCCGTCGTTAATAATTTAAGAATAAAATGATAAAATTAATTTGATGGGTTTTATCAAAAGATTGATAAGGAATGCAATACTACTATGTCAATTCCCCAAATATTTTAGTTACACGAAGCAATCAAATGATAAACTTAACGTATTTGTAAATAAACATGAAAATGTTACTGACTACATTAAAAACAACAATGAGTTGTTAAATATTTAGCAATATTTATATGACAGCACAAAATAAAAGTGAAATTTTATAATATTCACAGGAAAAAATTATTACTACTTATTTATCTATCTCAGATTTTAATATTTAAAAAAATGGATAAATAAATATTGGAGCTTTTTACCTCTAAAATATTTCCAGATGTTATTGGCTGCACTTCCCGTAAAATCCTTTCAAATGCTTCAGCTTCCTCAGCTTGTTTCCGCGTGAGAATGGCAATTTTCTCCGAAAATCGACGTGGATTACTCATTTCTCTATCGCAGTAGCTCAATGCGCACATGAACCAAATATATTTCGGTGGTAAAGCCAACAAAAAAGACTTATAATTTCCTATTTGAAACTTTTTATGCGTCTTATTATAACTATTAAAAGACGAATGGTGTAGCAGGTTCGTCGGGTAGTCACGTCAGTGCCCAGACTAAAAACAAAAACTTCACAGAACCCTCACCAAATACTCGGGCAACACACCGTCACTTTTGATGATGCGATCCTGTTTTTTTCGCACGCCAGTTTGTAGACGTTGGTGCGTGAGAAGTTGAGAGACTGTGGCTGAAGCCATCAATCTAAATAAAAAAGAGTGAAGTTTCAAATTTACAGTGCATTAGTAACTATTTAGTTCTTACATTCATACATCTGTTGTTTTACATGCTACACACCAGTATTCCATATATGTGAGTACATGTAAACTAATATGTACAAAATGCTGAATATTTTTACAATATTTTAAGTTTCCCAGATAAAATAGTCGTTTTATCACAAGAATGTTTCAGAGTAATGCAGCATTGATCATGGGTGCTCACCTGTTATAATCTGATTTATAGTAATAATAACAATGCAAGATAGGTAGCTTAAAATGCATACGGCTCATGCGGATATGAATCTGTCTGTCCTACCAGTTTTCATTTTAATAAAAGAGTGCCTGGTCGAAAACAGTATATTTTTTTCATGCGTCTCACATCATGTACCATTACGAGGGCGTTGAGAATAGTCACCACTACCAACATGATTTACGAAAGCTATTCATACGCCTGAAGCCAAATCACGTTCGTCAAGCAAGAAATAGTGATGTTTTACAAACCTTTTGGGCTATTTTACCGTTTTCGATTTTTATATTTGCTTTACTGGTTATGGTAACTTTACGCAGTTTCTATTTATACGCTGATCTTAACCGTGATGGTAAATGGTACATATGCTTGGTATATCTCGTATGTATGCCTTGTGAATCCAATTCATTCGCTCGTCTTATAATCCAGACAATTTCAAGATGAATACAAGGTTCTCCAACATTTATGTAGGAATCATATACTTACTTTACTACTGCAAATCGGGAACCATCATCAGCCACCGTCATTGCGATACTTTGACACAAATACATTTATAGCTGTGCATAGATGTTCCATCAAAATTATATCAGTGAATAAAATGTAGATATGATTGGAGACAAATATTCCCGAAATGTATTTGCCGTTTTCCCACAAACCCAAAATCTAATTGAGCCATAGGTTAAACACGACTCTATACTTAATCTTTGTTGTTGTCTGAAATGCAATATTTACGTTTGAGCAGACTGACATTGACTGACTTTTATAATATCCTGACAGCTTGTGAAGGTATTCATTACTGATAAGCCTGCAGACAAAATCCAACCAGTCACTTAATTCTTAATAATTGGAATACTAATTAAAGTCCAGTTTACTTACGAAATTATATTTGATTATTTTGGGGTTTTCAAGATGCCATTTGGTAATTTTTTCATATTTAATTACCATAACAATTTATTGAAACTTATTATTATGAGAAATTATTATCAAATCGCTTGTCATTTGAAAAGTATCTAACAGCTCTAAAATTTGATTAATAATTAGACAAAAATATCATCAAATAACAACATTTGGTATCAAAACGCTTGCTTTATTTGATAAATATGATACTTTGGGGTAATTGAGGAAAAATGGGAGTTCTAGAGCAGAGGAAACCCCCCAAAAAAGGTGAAAACCGACCTGAAATTTTCATATTTTTTTCCCAATGTGACCATAATATCGTGATATTTCCCATTTTAACTTAAGGGTATAGTATGTGAGGCGTCCCGAAAAAAATCGTAAAATGCGGGCATACAAAATTTTACCTACTGATGAACCGAGCTAATCAGGAAACGAAATTGTGCAAGCCCGAAATAATTTGGTTCTAATTAGAATTTATATGTTCTAGTTTAAATACTATATAACTATGTCGTGAATCTAACTACACAATAAAGTCTTTAAGTACTAATTGAAATCACCAATTAATACCTAAAATTGGCATTTATATAAACCCAAGGTTAGAATTCTCCAATACACATATGTTATACATACATTTAACATTTAGAAATAATTGATACATTAAAATATGCATACATAACTTTGAGTTTCGGAAAACTTTTGCCATACCAAACGGTAAGACTTTTGCTACACGCTATGCCACCTACACTACACTGCAACTGCTACATTAAATGATTTTTAAATTGTATTTGTAACAATATATTAAAATAATTATTGCAAATTTTCGAATCAATTCTCTATTAAATGCAATAATACACATCTCATTTGCTCCACTAAATAGTTTTTGTGGCATCAGGGTCTTTCTAATAAAATCGATAAACTCGAGAAGACATACGAATCCGCTTGAAGAGGAAACTTGCAATCTTTAAATATACAAATAAACATTGGTCACGGAAGTGAAAGCTTGCCGTGCTAATGCTTGGTTTAATGTAGCTATCTGTTTTCCCATATACGATCCATTTTCGTTTCCGTATGACCAAACAACAAAAATTATTGGCTGATTTATACAAAACAAAGCCACAGGTGAAAAAGGAAGTAAACTTTGATAAAAGAGTAGGCCTGTTTGTGAATGCCTAAGGTGAAAGTTGACATTTTGTTCAGGTCCAAGGTGATATCTGAACTCAAATGAACTGGACTAGTTATATAAGTGATTCAGCGTGTAACACTGGTCGTTTTTACTTGAAAAGGGAGGTACTTTTTTGTAAAACTAATAATAATTGCATAAATTATGAAAAAATACAAAAGTGAATGAATACAGTTTTTTGTTGAATACAAAAATGCTTGTAAATAGAATGTAAGTGAACTTAATGAAATGGAGCTAATATTCATGTTTGATTTTTTGTCTTCATTAAATTATTATGAATAAAGTTCCTTTTTGACGAATTAGGTTTTTGAAATGTAAAAACTAAAAGGATGTTTGTTGAATGCTGAGTTTTGTTAATATTAATATTGAGCAATGGGACAAAAGAATATTATATTGTTCAACAGAAATGTCTGGAATGTAATATTCATTAGCATTATTGATCGCATAATTTCACCTTCGTCTTGAAGTCGTTTGAAAATCTGTATTGCTGAGATAACCGTAAGTAAACAATATACATGCATATTTTGTACGTCTCAATGTCAGCTACTGATAGATAGACGAAACGGCCTTAGGTCTTTGTTACTTTTCTTGTCTGAAGCAAGATCAGCCTTGATCGAACAGCCAAGATTGGCATATCAATTAAAATGAGTTTGGTATTTGAATCATATTGCATCGTCTGTTTAGAATTTATTCATGTGTTATGCTCAAAAAATGCGAAATACTTCGTTTCACTACAGTCCTATAGACAAAATTTGCATACAACTTTAGTAACTGTGAACAGGAAAATTATGAATTATTCAAACAAGCGGAATGCTATTTTATATGGATAATTTGCTTTGTATTATAATTTGCCGCCAATATTGTGTATTAGTCAAACGAAAACAAAACATTCCCAGCAGCAAATATTCACAACTAACCAAAAACATACAAAATCACGCAGTATGTTGGTGGCCACTTGTATTTTACACATCTTTAACTTGCAGCTGCAAACATGCTCTAAATACGACTTTACAGCTCTTGGTACAAATACTACTGTGACTATTGATCATATTTTGTAAACGCAAAATGGGAAAAAGAATGTTTCCGTGCTTCGCAAACATTCACTTAAAATCCTTTTCTCTTTGAAGTACAAATTTTCGCGCATGCTTGTTGTACAAATAGATTTTTCCAAGTGATTGAGCTGTCGCCTAATTGATCATCAATGTCTGTTCTTCTCTGAACTAACTTATTCATCCACAAAATTGTTCTTCGAGCAACATAATATAAAATGCCTAATGTTCACAATCGTCACATAAATATGTATCATTACACCACTACAATGCTTAGAAGATATGAAGAACCCAAGCACAATATTAGTTTCAGTAAAACAAATATCGGCAATGCTTTTGATCAAAGAGCAAGCCCTACCCTGTTTTTTAAAATAAAGAGTAGCAAATATATCAAAAAATATATATTGAAAATATAGATAACGTTACAAAATTACAGTAGCAATCTCGAAATCTGTTTGATGACAAGAGTCAAGGACAAGTCATGTCGTCAAGCTGTTTGGCGGTAAACAAACTTGTCAAAAAGATCACATAAGTATTTGCTTTCGTCATTATCGGGTTACGTGTGTATATACACATCTCGGGAATAAGAAATTTTAAGCCGGTGGCTCGGCTCAGTGCGGCTATTCAAAAATATTTAAAGAAACTGCTAATAGAAAATAAGACGATCATTTTAACATATCTAGTCCGATCCAAAAACTGCTATGCGCAATGTGCCTACAATTCTAATAATATTGCATCTTTAAGCTTTTGGTCTTGTGGACTTGTTGCACATTCACAAATTTTGACAGCAATTCAGAGCATTGTTTTGCTGGCACATTTTTTGTAGGTTCCTGGACGAGCCCAGTAAAAAATGGCAACAACGTTTGTACATTTTACAGTAGTTTCCAAGGATTTTCTTCATAGTAGTAATTTTATCCCTTTTTAAGAATGATGCTTTCTCATGTGAAATATTAGGATTAGTTTGATGTCCCCGTTGCACAAGGTAAAATAAAATTGACCTTCACACATTACCAACAAGGCATCATAATGTGCTATCTGGTAATTATGTTTTCTTTGCAATATATGCTATAAATTTCCCAATAAAACAACTTGCATATTATATACAGTATTTAAATATGCATATTTGACTTTAAAGCCAGTAATAGAAGTACATCCAATATGTGATAGCGAAAGAGAAATTTTTTTGAAGTTTATGCTGATAATAAATATTCATAGGGAGAAAAACGTTTCTGATTGAAAATGAAACGAACGACGCGT
>JAQFZG010001474.1:0-21006 GCA_034695465.1 Entomobrya nicoleti | reverse complement strand
GTTTCAAAACTTTTGATTTTAAATTTAAAACTATTACAAAAACCATTCCAATTATAATTATAGTTTCATGGTTGTTTTCAAACCAAGGATAAATATTTCAGAAGAAAAATGTACAATTTTGTAGAACCCAACCAATTTCACAAGAACTTGAATTCCTAACAAAAAAATGATTTTTACTTATAATTCTTTCATGTGGCATGATATGGATGCATGAGATATAAAACATGTAACAACAACATGTAATATTATTTATTTACAATTAGATGACTAATCAAAAGTCTCCAAGTTTTTCATTTAAAATGGCGTATTTCACATTACCAATGTAAGAAATTATTTGATACTTTACCTTGATCTTAAATTACTTCCTTTATTTGACAGCATTTGTAGACATCCGTAGTTTAATTTAAGTTTTGCAACTTCTATGGATAAAAAGATGTTTAGTTACGAATATGTAGTTTAATGCGTTAATTTCAGCCAAAATTCCAACAGCAAGTAGCACAGTTACAAAATCAGAGAATATTGTACTATCAATTGCCATATTTATTTAATTTTAATTTCTCAAATCATAATTGTTTAAGTCATTCGAATATTTTGGCACTTCTTTGCAAAATTTTCTTCACCTTTGCGTCTCCGTGCAACTAAATTTTCTTCGATGTGCATTAAGATATTTTCGAGCACACAAAACATCATGAGAAACACTGAAAATAATAATGTATCTGAATAAAAACCTCCAAATCCGTATAACAACGCCGACAACATTTTAATACCAAAATCAGTTCCAAAAGCAATTTGTAATGGTCTCCAATCATTGAGAAACGGTGCAAGGCCCACAGTTAGACTAACTGTAATCACATCTACATAAAGCGAGTAAATAAAAGCTTCTTTAAGGCCACTTTGCCAATCTCTAATTGCGATGTGGCGTTGATTCCATTTGTGAGCCAGCAAATTTATGAAACAAGTCCTTACAAATCTTAATGTATTGATTGTAACGATCATGCAATTTGATTAGTTTATAATTGTAACAATGGCAAAACATGTTGCAGAAAACGTTACTTGGACAAGATTTAAATTCGTGTCCTTATTTTGCCATGAATAAACAAATAGCCGAGATGAATGAAGTAGTTTGGTTAGAAAAAGGCAAAAATTGCTACCACTAAGCAAACGAAAACATATTCATTTGGCTCAGTAAAATATTAGGGGTTTCTGATTTAACAGTTTGCATTTATGTCAACTAAATAGGGAGTGTTAATATATTTTTGGAAAAGGGAATATACCTGAAAAGAGGCTTTTGTGAGACATTTTGTATTATTTTGTGAAATTTCCATCGTGACAGTAGTGTTTGCGTCCTCTAAGGAAACTAAAAAAACATACGTGTTTTCCTATATAATGACTACAGCGTTAATCCTTTCAATGACAAATGGAAACATTTTTTTCTCAATTTTTTTGAACTTGCGAATTTGAACACAAAACACTTTTCGAAATGATTCCGACCATGATAACAACTCAAGGGTTGTTTGTAAACCAAGGATAAATAGTTAAGACAAGTTTTTCAATGTTATAAAATCGTATTTAATTTACAATGCGTTCTTAAATGCTCATCTCTGCTTCTCTCTACATACTCAACCTTCTAAACTCCTACAGGAACAAAAGTGTGTAGCATGGAGGAAACAGAGTTTAAAGATGATGGGCGTTATTATTATTGTTATGTAGCAAAGAAACACAAGGTGTGTAAGAAGAATTTAATAGAAAATCCACCTGTCCACCGGTTTAGCTTTTTCGTATGTAACATGTGCATGTAACATAGCATGGGCTGTAAAAAAATGCTTCAATGCTGGAGATCGTATAGTTAGTGATTATACATATCTCTTATACTTGTTATTATTAATATGATCAACATCAAAGATTCTCTTTGTATTTTTTACACAGTAGAAATCTTGCACATGTTACGGTACGTTGTGAACTAGATATTTTGTCGCTGGTTACGTGTGCTTGGTCTTTAACTTGGACTATGACATTAGTAGACCGTAGACAATTCCAATGAACATTGTAGTCGAGGAAAAAGGATTCATAAGCTTAAAATGCAATTATGTAGATTGTTGGGTTGGCGGCGATGTTGGAATAATTACATATGCTATATGCTACATATATGCACAAATTACTACAGTCCTCCTGCTATTTCTACTTTTTACTACTTTTGTGAGACATGGCGTGTTATCATGACATAATTTAATTACTATTCGTTCATTAGATTGAACTTTTTATGTCATACATCGAATACGGTAGATTATGCAAATTTAAGGATTTAATAATGGAAGTGAAGAATTTTTCTGATAGACTTGATGATCTGTGAGAACGAGCTTTTCACAACTGATTTTGGCACAAGAGTGACGCTCAAGAAGCTAGAGTTCACTTTAAGATTAACTAGATTTGCAGCAGAGATTTACTTATACAGATTCCCAGGTGCTAGTAGCAATTGAGAAAATTGCATGACTCGTTTTCTTATTATTATGGACGATGAGATTATAAGATGTCAGTGATGATGATTATTCGTTAATGAAACATTATTAAACCCAGCTTAAATTAAGAGTAGTTTTGGAGTATGAAGTTTTACATCAAATTGTATTTGCATTAAGAGCATGGAGACCTTCGTGAATAGTGAATACATTACACATATTACATTATATCATAAATATGTACAATTGAATTTATAGTAAACACCCTTTGCTAATATCTCAAAAAGGCTATTAAAAAATAATACAATGGATTTATTTGTGTTTGTGCAGACTTTGTGAACTGCCTAAAAAGAAATGCTGAGTTAGTAAACATCAAGTTTTAAAAGTCAATGTAATGCAATATATATTCTTGTCAATTATGCTTTCATGGTTGAATTCTTTTTCGATGAACGGCTTAATTTGATGCAGTATGCATCCGTTTCATTAACCGAGGATCTCTTGGTCTGTAAAAATGAATATTTGTGAAAACTTAATTTACATTTAAACTTTCTCAGCAATTATGAATCTGATTTTAATAAAATTAAATTTGATGTTAATTTTACGTTTAAAAAAATGCCTTGCCAAAACCCTCATTCGTTAAGCTTTCCGCATTTTCTTTTATGCCAACATCAACATCATCCATGTATAAAGGATTGTTTGTGATTTTAATCCAGTTCTTAATATCACTATACGATGAGGAATGCTTTTCAACTTTTACAACGTAGTCATCGACAAAATCATGCATCCTTTGAAGCATTTTTCGGTTTTCTGAGTTTGAAGTTTGATTTCGCATTCAAGTCTGAGCAAGTCCATCTTCAACTTTCTATTTTCTGCTGATTGTACCGATGATGATTGTAGGAGCTTGATGTCGTCTGTCTGTCTTGTATCATCTGCATGTAATTTTCCTAAGTCAGTCAAAAAATATTCCATTATCTTGCTAAGGTCATGCTCAAGTTCAGCTCAAGCTCAGCAAAAAAATCGCGATCATTTTTTGCTGTCTGGTTCCACGTTTCAAGATCATCTATAGTTGCTGGTAACTCTGATTTGGTTTGATTAAACTTATCAGTTTGCGATTTGAGAAGTAGTTCCAATCTTCTGACATTCTCAGAACCACTTTCAGATCCGAAATTCTGTTTTTATACTTCCTCTATTTGCATTTTTAGCTCATCATTGGCTTTTCTAAGCTTTGAATTTTCATTCGTAACATTTAACTTTATCATTTCCAAATTATTTTGTGATTTTTATCTTTAAAATACCTTATATCTTCGTCCTTCCTTTTTAACTCCCTCGCCTTGAAAACTTGATATCAGATCGAATGTTCCCTGATAATTTGTGTCTTGTTTCTAATTGATGCAACCAAAAGTATGTATGTATAGTATATGATGATGTGATGAACAGATATTTTTGGGTAAATGTACAGCTATAACTGTATTTTAGTGAAATGGTTCTCTTGAACAATGCATGCTCTATGGCTATGCAATAAGGGCTCCTTTATGATGGAGAAACTCAGCAGCACTTTTCTGGAGATACCAAATTGTATTCTGTGTATCCCTATCTATATGTAAAATAAGTACCTTTTATCTTTTCCCTAATTTTTGTATGTTAAAATTTTGATTGATCATTAATTGTTTTTCTCTGATCATTGGGCTATCTTGTATCCACTATAGGTGCGTATGTAAGTTTTACCCTGTATAGGCGCGTAACATAGTGTATAGGACATACAGTGACAAGGGGTGTAAGTGGTGTGTGTTTGTATGGGTTATTGGGAATCGGGAATTTCTGGATTTATTGTGGGGCAAGTTGAGATTAGTTGTGGGCGAGGAATAAAACTTATAGATGTATATAGGTTAATCTGAAAATGATTATGTGAATATGCGACTTGGATAAAGTCGTGAAAGTTTTTTTAGTTTCATCGTTAAATACCCAGAATCAAACAACAACAAACATCATATATTTAAACTTTGTCAACTTTTGAGGATGATTTTGTTCCTTTTCTCTTGTGAATGTATTTACTTGTATGATGAGGACGAGAGTCGCTTATATGTACTGTTTTTCGTTGATAATGTTCTTTGTAGTTTTAATTGTTGACGGAACATGTTATAAATCTGCACATGTACAAAAACAAGTGTAAGTGTAACGTATCGTTTACTCGTATTCTATCTTGACTTTGTTATTTGTTTGCCAAATTAAATTGAAATACGAACAACTACTGATAAAATCTAAATGAGGTTTAATACAATGAGAATCCTTAATCCCGATGTTTATTAAATGTAGACCCCATTGTTGGATCTTGGAACATGCAACAATTTTATTTTTATTTATGCTAATTTAAAATGGTATTTTTGTAATCTCAAATCCAATCGGTATATTTTTGACTCGTCCGAATTTATTTTGCAACTTATTGTGTACACACTTTGAATATGTTTTATTTATGTTGCAATTGGTTGATTACCAATTGGTTGGCAATAGGTTGATCAGACCAGGTCTACTACCAGGTCCAGGTCCTACCGACCTGGTCTGATCAACAGCAACAGTTTTTTGTAAGATGTACGACTATATTGATTCGAAGATTTCAATTGCTGTACCCTGGAACGACGATCCCATCATACTTAATGCCACAGTCGCCCCATAAATGTTGCATATTGATTCAGTATGGGCAGAAACGGTTGCTTATGACGCTTACGGCCAGAGTTGGTTTTCCCAAAACAGCTGATTGAGCAAGCGTCCTCTACGGAAATATGCATTTCTACTGATCAAACGATGATTATTGCATCAACAGAATCATTTTCTGAGGCTGCAATCGTTGCAAATTCACACATGCAACATGAAGAAAAACAGCAACAAATGAATTTTCAATTAGCCAATTTAAAAATTCATAAGTCGGTTCTGGTACAACCCAAGCAAAATGTAATTGTACCTCAACTGCAGCAGCAACACGGCACCAGGAACAACAAAAGCGAACACAACAGCAGCAGCAACAACGGCTGCAGAGACACCACTCGGGAAAATGTAAAGAAAATATATTTTTCCCTGAACAAAAATTTGGAGAACCGAAACCAGTGAAATGTATCCAATAAAACATTGACAACATAGACGCATTAATTTCGTCCACCGTCCTTTCATAGCTGTCCCATACAACCGAGTCTCCTTCAGTTGGATGAACATCTGAGTCTTTTTCAGAAGGTGTAACTTTTTCTGATTATGATTTAGCTATCAGTCTATTATCAAACGACCATCATGCTGACTTATTTGTGGAAACACTGCCATTTAATGCAACAAGTACTTTACTAGCTCAGTTTTACTTGCACCGCCCTATTATATTTCCGACGGGCTACCAAAAAATCTTTTGCCTACTTTCCGCTTATGTCGCAATGAAATTAATAAGGCAGGCAGTGGGGTCTAGAGTTCTTGACTTTTGTACATGAGCGTGCGGCTTCGACTACCGGCGGGCGGGAGTTTTTCTATGGTGTAGCTCATCTCAGAAGGTCTGTCGGGCAGTTTAGAGGGGGGAAAGAGTATAAGACCGGCCTTTAGCAAAAAATAACTTTCACCTGTAATTAAATATTGTGTACTTGTGTGCTTCATGTTAATAGTGCTTGAAATTTGTAATAGTTTTTAAATATATATATATATTACCATGTTAGAACTGAAGCGAAAACGTAATTCAAATTGTGTCAAATAATGTTTGGCTAATAAATTCATTCAACATTTGTAAAGCAGCTGAAACATTTGTCAAAAGACAAATAAAATCCCACTCGAGGTATTGACAAATCAGCATAAATGAAGGCGTGCCAAGTCTAATATGTTTAGCGAAAAAATTCAGCGAAATTGTAAGCCTAACCTAAATCAAATCCATCAAAAATCGTTTGAACTGTGTGTAGTTCTAAGTTTTTCAAGGCTACAATAGCAAATAAGATTGACAACAGGGTTAATTCGCTATAACAATCGATAAATCTATTAAAAACCGTGAAACATTACTTCTCTTAGATTAAATGATTCCCTGTTTACAATTTAATAATAAGAGTAATCAGGATCATTTCCTCAACTACAGATGATAGACGGTTCATGCGAGCCTATTTTATGTGTGAGTGTGAATTACTACTTACTATGCGTCTAAAATGCATGCTCACTATTCAATGCGAAATCAGCTCTAACTCACTTTCATGCAATGCAACTTGATTTACTACTCTAAGAAATCGGCTCTTGTGCAATCCCACTTACTTTACTACTCTACATGAAATCAGCTCTTGTACATTGCAACTTGCTTTGCTAACCTAGCTCTTCTGATCGGATCTTATTTATCCTCATCTGTTTCTCTACCTAATCTGTCAAAACTAATTATTAAGCCAACTCAATTAATAAAAAACCAATGCTATTAACAATATATTTCACTATTAAAATTATATTTAATTTTATAAATGAACTTACAATTCTCGTCTTAGTCTCTGATGGAAAGACGGAATGGATGTGATGGTATTTTTTGATGATTATAATGATTGACATAAATATAGTTTTCAACTTTTATTTTTATACTTTTTAATTAAACCTATAATGTACTTTATTTCACAACAAAGAAATATAAAATTAAGAAGGAATAATTTAACTACAAGTGGTTTTACTATTAAATCTTATACTTTGTGCTCTGGTGTCACATTGAATGTAAAATTGGTCTTCAGGTGTCCTTGTCTTCTCTGCATTGTTGGCGATGAGCTGATGCTTTCTATGAAGGCCTCCATTTCACAATTTCTGGCTTCTTACCTTACCCCATATTCTCAAGCTTATCATTTTAATGGCTCCAGATGTCGACCGCAGTGTGCTCATGAGATCTTTTAGAGCTCATGAACATCACAACCGCGGATGAAATCTTTACAAAAAAGCTTGTTCCAAAATTGTTTTTATGAAATTCAAAGTAAAATAAAAATATGCAAAGGAAAACGCCAACGTAATTGTAAAAATTGCTAAAAAATAATGAATATGTTATTATTTCCATGATCGTGTTACGACCGACATTAAGATTTGAATTACTAGTCAAACCATTTACTAGTCTACATCATTCTGAAATCAAACGTAGTAAATGTAATGTAATTCCGCTAATTTCGGTTCGGTTGTACATTTTGTATGGTTGGTTACCTTGGGTAGCTTCCTCCCATGAGATATCAATTACTACATTTTTGTATCAATGACACAAATTGAAATATGTATCTTGAAAGCTTTTACAATTTTCCTAGGTTTAAAGGATAATAGTAGTTTTGTAAAATTGCCTTATTATTTTAAGAGAACTTGAAGTTAGTATTAATAATAATCAGGTTATTCTGCAAATTATAAACTCATAATTTTACTATATATGCTCGACTAATACATTCGTTTACATGAAGAACTATAAAATATTTAAATTTTCTTAATTATAAATAAAGTGGGTCCATTGTTTTAAAAATATGTGTTTAAGTTTAAGTGTTTAAAACGACTAAAACAAGAGCTCTCAACATTTCTATAATGGCATGTTTTACATGACACTATACAAGTAAAAAATATTTTTAATTTTAAACACAATTATTACTAACATTTATAAATAGTTTACCCTAAATATTACGTGACGCAATATATCCAATGACTCAAAATTAATTGTTATCAAATGAACAATTTAACAGAGTTTCTGCCCTCTTATATTAAAATTAACTCGGTGGTAACTTATCCAACGTTTTAATGTGCCATATATATAATTCAAATACACTTTCATGTCTTTTTTCTAAAAGTGTATCCTAGCTCAACTACCATCCTAACCAAACTTGCAGAAATGCAAAGAGCCCATAAAAAATATTTCCCACAATTTCCCCTACATTTTCTGATTCAACTCTTAATCCATTCTTACTTCATATTTTACAATTTCAAGTGTGATCTACTAACAACCATACTTCTTTCCCGAACTCTAACCGAATGATAACAATAATAGAGTTCTTAGAATAATAAAATCAAACTCACTGCATTTCTTATAATATCGTCACAAATTCGTATTCCTAAAGTTGCTGTAGCTATACCATAAGGTCCCGTCATAAACCCAATTTCACGGGGACAACTTTGTAATATTTTTCTTTCAAGTTTGCTTACCAACCTTATTCTAAATAATAAATGAAACCAAAATAATTTTTTTCTTGGAATGTCCGCATAAGCAGTCATCAGCACTGCTATTGTATAGCAACAAAATGAAAGGACCGGTGAGGAAATATACATGATTATCTGTATGCGACCCCAAAATGTTAACGTAGCATACGTCCCTACTGATGCCACCAATATTCCAACAAAAATTAGCACTGTAAGAAAGTCTGAGTAGACTGTATTTGAAATTGTTAAAATCAATTGAGTAATTCGAACACATTTATAATTTTTGGTAAAGTTGAATTCCTTAGACAAGTTTTGGTTAGTAAATATTTCCACATTCTCCAAAGTTACAATAGCTAGTAGCAATACTGAAAGCAATAGTAGTCCGTTATAAGAATCAGTAAAACCGTAAAAGATAGCAGCCATTACTTTTACAGCAAAGCTTGTTCCAAATAAATCTTGTATGAGATCACATGAAATGAGAAAATGCACAAAGAAAAATGCTACTGCCATTATATAAAATGCTAAAAATATTAAATATATTATGATCTCTCCAATCGTTAAATAACCCAATTTTAAATTGGATTTGCTAGCTAATGCATTTCCAATTCTGCAACATTCTGAAACCAACCGTCTTAAGTCCAATGTTTTGGTAATTATTGTGTAATTTGATGCATTTATTAAAGTTACCAAACAGGCAAAAATTGCGTTGAACGTGATCTCGTCAAAATCTTGTGTGGCATTATGACTGTTAAGATAAAATAAATATCCAAGGCGAGCCACAAAGTATGGTTGATTTATAACATTTGTTGATGCTGCAAGCCAATACGCTACTGATTTCTTGGAATATTTTGGATTGGCTGAGATGCAATTGTGATTTACATCAGCTATATAAGGAATATTGATGTGTTTTTGAAGCATAGAATGAACCCGAAACGATGCCTTTGTAAATGACATTTCGAAATTGCTTAATTGAAGAAGATTTCGTAAGCTTTTTTAACAAGAAATGCTTCATGTAGTCTTTTAGCTTGGTTTTCAAAAACTAAGCGAAAACTTTTTTTGGAAGGTTAAGGTCTTTCATGAGCTTTGCAGGTTAAATAGTTATTACTGCAATAAATCATGGAAGAACTGCTGCTGCAGTACCTATACTTATACGAATTAAAATTACATTCCTTGGCCTACGTTGGAGAATTTTGGCTGACTGAAATTGAAATAGCATTCTTGTTTTCCAAAAACAATTCAAATTTGAACTTCAAAAAGGTCATCGTCAGATTTGCTGTAATTACATACATATCATTTTATATAAAAATTGGCTTATTTTGTATTAAGATAAACGTTTTGTCTGCCTTACTTCCGTTTTCTAATATTTGCCTGCTGCTATTGCTTCAATACTTCAAAAGCTATTCAATTAAAACTTTCCCAATAATTCCTTTAGGTTTTTAAAAAAAATGGGAAACACTACTAAATTTAAAGTACAAAGTTTAATACTTAAAATTTGACCATTATATATGATAGAAATTTATTTGTACGTTTGTTGTATGCTAAGACAATTCAATCAACTGCAAAAAAAACCCTGACAAATAAGAAGCAGATTTCTGTGAAACAATACTGTTTGGTGAATATTTATTGAGTTTTTAGAATTAAGTTTACACAACTGGTAAATGTAAAACTACTCGGCCCCAATTTTATTTTTTTTCAAAAATGTTTTGAAAACTCCTCAGCTTAAGCATAAGTCAAATGAAATAAACATTTCAATGGAACTTGCGAATATTGCCACTTACATCGATCAGTTAAACCTTTGAGCCGGAGGGTGTCTGTTACAAACTCAAGCCAAACTCATATTGCTATCCTGTCCGCAACTTACTCTACTTGCGGGAAAGGACTCAAACTGGATCCAAATTCGTTCGCCATATTTCCGAAAATGAATTTTAAAAAATGTATTTTAACTTTTAATTTACACTAACAAGTATTACATACACATTTACGTTTTTAATAAATTGATGCAACATCCCCAGTCTGTAAAACAGCAAAATCGAAAGTTTAGTTTGATTAGTGGTAAACAAATTTTTCCTTGTTTTAAATGTCGACAATTCGCCTTTTTATCTGTCTAAGATTACGAATATAGTATCTAACCGACTCTTCAAGTCCCCAATCTAGAACATTAGTATCAAACTAACAGCATTTCTTATTCAATCATAAAGTATCCATATTCTTAATTTAGCTGTGGCTATACCATAAGGACAAAGTTTAAACCCAACCATACTTGGACAACTTCGAACAAATTTTCTTTCAATCTTGTTTAATTTCAGACGTTTCCAGTTTTCCAAACGTTTCAGAGTTTTTCCATGAAATATTCGCATATTAGGTCATTAGTATGGCTATAATAAAGCCACACAACGATAGAATTGGTGAAGCCATGTAGATACCAATATTTATACTATTCGACATCGTAAGCATTACATAAGTGCTAATCGAAGCCGCCAAATTTCCAACAGCAATTAGTGCAGTTAAAAAATTGGAAAATAGTGTATTAGCAATTATTACGAGCACTTGATACATTCGATATTGTTTGTAACTTTTTGCTAAACAACTGGCGCCACTGCATTTCTCAGATGTAAAATTTTCTCTGGTGTATACTTCGATATTTTCAAGCATTGCAAATAACATAAGAAACGTTGAAACTAATAATGTGGCGGAATACATGCCACCAAATCCGTATAACGAAGCCGAGCATAACTTTACACCAAAACTAGAGCCCAAAGCTATTTGTAATGGTTCCCAATCAATAAGATATGGCGCAAGGCCAAACACAAAAGCAACTGTTACCATATCAACATATAGCGAGTGAATAAAAGCTTCTTTTAGGGTTAGCTTGCAAATTTTTAAATTTGACGACGTGGCATTGACCCCTTTTCCGAGTCTGCACATCTCAGAAATAAATTTTCGCAAAACATTGTGTTGAGTAACGATCATGTAATTTGATGCATTTGTAATAATATCAATACCGAAGTGTATTGCAGCAAATGTAATTTGGTCAAGATTTAAAGTCTTGTTGTTTTTCCAGGAGGAGAACAGATAAATGAAATAGATTAAATGAACTATTTGGAAATAAAAAAGAATTGCTATTGCAAAGCAAAAGAAAGCATGCTCAATTGACTTATTAGTATATTTAGGATTCTGAATTAAACAATTTTTAGTAATAATAACTAAGTATGGAATGTTAATGTAATGTTGGAAAAAAGAATAGACGAATGATGCTTTTGTAAAAGACATTTTAATATTTTGTGAAATTTTTAGAGAGGAAAAAAGATTCAACTGCTCTGAAAAAATTTTTAGTTAAGGAGCGAGTTTTTGAAAAATAAATTTAAATTATTTGAACCTCCAAATTTTCAATATTAAATGATTTTTCATGATGTCTTCAGGTATACTCGAAAGCCAAGAAAAATTTAGTACAATTTTTTACTTAGTCCTAAAATGCTATTTTCATTGTCGTTTGTGCTTCAATGGTAAAATATATAACCAGATCAGCTTTACAATTTTTGAAGTTGTATTCATCGCAGTTGACCTTTCTTCTTAATGGGCAGTTTAGAAAACTTTTTCATGGTCTCGAATATTTGCAATTACAACGACGCATTTCTCATGACAAAATTTATTTGATATTTCACCTCGATCCAAAATTGTTTCCTTCATTTGAAAACGTTTTAAAACATCTGAAGTTTAGTTTAATTTTAACAACATATACCGAATATTAATAATATACTTCAATACCAAAATAACATAAGAGTAATCCTTTTTTGTTTTTTAATACACTTACACCATATTTTTGAAGAGTTTGCAGTTCAATTGACTTTTCTGCAAGTCATTTTATTATGAGTACATTTAACCTAACCAAACCATTTTTTCGATGTAGTGGACATCTATGTTTGAAAATGGGTAAAATATTTAATAGAATTATCTTGCCAAAGTAATCATAATAAAAACAAAATTAGGCCCATTAACCAATACTAGGCTTTAAATCATAATAATGCACCAAGGGATAAAAATAACCTGTACAATTTTGGCTTATAAATGTTCCACGATAACTACATATATTAAACAAAAATAGCCCATAACTTACATAAAAAAATTACGATTAAGTTTTTTATTTTGATGCACTTATATTTACCTAAAATTAAATACTTCCTATCTAGTTTTTGGTGCTAAAACATAAGTATTAAACTCACGGCATTTCTAATTATATCATCGCAAATGAGTATTCCTAATTTAGCTCTGGCTAAACCATAAGGACCCACTTGAAACCCATGGGACAACTTCGAACAACTTTTCTTTCAAGTTTGTTTAAAACTCGACGTTTCCAGAATGCAAACACATTCATCGCATTTTTTCTTGATATATTTGCATATTGGGTCAAAAGTATAGCTAATATATAACAAGAAAACGAAATAGCCGGTGAAGCCATATATATAATAATATTTAAACTGTCCCATAAACTTAGCATTACATAAGTGCTAATCGAAGACACCAAAATTCCGACAGCCATTAGCAAAGTTAAAAAATCAGAAAATATTTTGGTCGCAATTATTATAATTATTTGAAACATTCGAAAGTTTTTGTACCTGATTGAAAAATTAGATATATCAATCCTCAATTTCTGTCCAAAGCTGTCTCTAGTAAATAATTCAACATTTTCGAGCATTGTAAATAACATCAGAAAGGTAGACACCAATAGATTCCCTGAGTAAAAACCACCAAATCCGTATATCACTAAAGGCAAACATATCTTAACTCCAACGCCTGCTCCGAAAATTATTTGGATAGGTTCCCAATCAATAAATGTGGTACAAGAGCAAATACAAAAATTATTGTAAGACCATCCATATAAAAAGAATATATGATGGCTTCTTTTAAGGTCAGCTTGCAAATTTTTAAATTCGATTTCGCATTCAGTCCGTTTCCTAGCCTGCATAGCTCCGAAATCAATCGTTGCAGCTCTTGATGTTGGGTGACGAGCATGAAGTTTGATGCGTTTATAATTGTAACCATGGCAAGGTAAATTGAAGCAAATGTTACTTGGTCAAGATTTAAAGTTGCATTGTTACTTTTCCAAGAATAAAACAAATAACCAAGATCAATGATATAAATCGGTTGGAAAAACACAAAAATTGCTACTGCTAAGCCGAAGAAAACCTGCACAGTTGGATTACTATAATATTTGAGGTTTCTTTTTAAACAGTTTTCATTTATGTCAACAAAATATGGAGTGTTAATGTAGTGTTGGAAAAAGGACTGTATTTTAATCGATGCTTTTGTAAAAGACATTGCAATTTTATGTAGAAATTTTGACACTGGTAGAATTTTATCACTCCTCGAGAGAAGACAAGTCGTACTTTTATTATTTTCAAGAAGAAATTTTACAGGGTAAATCCTGCTATTGTCATTTAAAGTAAATTGTAGAGCAATTTCAAAAATGATTTCAACCCTGACCAAGGTATCATGGTTGTTTATGAACCAAGGATAAAATATTTTTGTATATTTTTTACAAATGTGTAGAATCGGCTTAAATATTTATTTGGCCTAAAATTCAATTATTGTTTTTGTGAGTTTTATCATGGCAAAAACGTAAGTATTTACAACTGATACAGAATAAGATACTGATACACAATTGGTTGGGTAAGATACACGATTGGGTTAAATTGGTATGCGTCAAACATGTTACCGGGATTTTTTACGTAAGAATTGCAGGTTGCGATCTATCCATAAGTAAAAATACTTATGGAGCAGTATTCTTAGATGGCTTTTTCTTGAGTTGAGTTTTATCTTGATACTTATATCTGAATACAAAGAATACATTGGCAAAATATCGGTGTGTCTTGTCTTGTTTTTGGGGATTTTACGTTGTGTAAATTCCTGTGCAAAATCAATGAAATGCCGTGAGTGCGTAAAATTAAGTTTTCATATTGCAAAAACGTGGTTATGTTTCTTTTTGTTTGATGAATAATTAAAAAGTAAATAATTTGAAAATGAATAAAAAAACTACATAAAAACAATCTTTGTGAACTTACAATAATTGTACATTTCTTTTATATGGAATGGACAACAAAAATTACAATAAAATGCGTCCACCTTCACAACCACTACAAAATACTGAATACCTTTAAAATTTACAACAAAAGACAACCGACGTTTCCCTGCAACCAGCCATATATTTCGAAGCTCTACCCACTCTCCTTACCACCAAACAGCTAGTTCCTTTGCATGAGGCTTCATTTTCTAAACCACCACAAAAAATCGTAAAGAAACACAACAGTCAACAACATCTAGATCAACTTTTAATGCCTCAGTGCACACAAAAAGTCTTCTTTGTCCGAAATAGCTCCATCCCACTCCCACCACGTCGAAAACCATTTCTTAAGTGCATCCATTTAATACTTACTTTTTTATTGCAGAAAACAAGAGAACAAGCTGCATCATTTTACTACTCTTCTGCGATGTGCACTTAAGCACAACTATTTGCACGTGTTTCGAATCGAGTCAAAAAAATACAGTTTATGAATTTAGCGCAATTGGCTGGCTTGTTAAAGAAATGTAAGTCTATTTTCTAGAACCATGCTAAATGTACAGATCCCAAAATTTATCATCTTTAATTTGTCACCAGTAAAACTGCATTCATATTAATGATGAATACAAATTCTCTCATGTTGGCCAGCAGATCTAGAAATGGTACCGTTTTAACCCTTAATATAATTTAAGTCAATTCTTTGTCCTCTTATAATCATCATCAGAATGGATTATCTCTAAAGAAAAAAATTCGTGATCTGTCGACTCTTTTATGACCTATGCATACATTGCAGTAGACATACTCCATTGTAATGCTCACTCAAGAAGTGCAAGTTTGTAGAATGCTAAGGCATATTTTCCTAAAAACTATGATTTTTCCTTCTTTTTTATTTCTGTTTGATGTTTTTAATTGTTTTTGATGTTAATCATTTTGTTATCAAAAATTACACACTAATCAGAAATTATTATATCGATCAAGATGAAAATAAATCAAAATTTGACTATAAAAACGAAGAACTGCATTGAATATTTTTTTACAAAATTACTCATTTTTTATGGCGAGCATTGCAATAAGACGTTGCCTTGCATGGTTCAAAATACTACATTTTGAGAAAACCAGCAACATTTTAAAGATACGAGTTAACACAAGTGGTGTTGTTGGAGTAGTAGGCTTTGTCGTGTCTGGTTGGTGTTGTGAAGTAGATGACGGTGGAGGTTGATCATCTTTAGTTACCTTTTTTCTAAAAGTTCGCTTTTTGTTATAGCTGTGCTGGTGGAAGCGTCTGATGCAGATCTTTCTGAAAGCTCAAATATTCCTTCGACTGTGTCGTTTTGGTCGAGTCGATCCTGCTTCTTGGAATCGCTCAAATAAAATACACACACAAAATCTCTGGCAATTTAGTTATGTGTAGCTGTAACTGCACAATGGACTAACTTAAACTTAATCTGGACAATCTTGTTTTGTATCACTAAATATCACAAACTCGTTAACTGGAAAGTTTGCTTTACTATACTGTGTTACGTAAAAACTATATTCTTTTAACATGCACGTATAAGATGTATGAGAAATGAGAGTAATCAATGAACACACCTTAATAGGTAAAATACCACTGATTTATTAACAAGGACTAAGGGCCCTTTGATTCCGTACGTAGGTTAGACAATACATGTGATGTTGGAACATAATAAAACCACTGGGTATAATAAAATATAAAATAGTCGACTAAAAATATATATGAATTACCATTAAACCCAATAATAATATATACTTTTAGTAGTAGTATACTTATATACTATACATACGTATACCTAACCCGTGTTAGTATTATTATATATGCCTATCGTTAACACTGTTTAGCAGTGTTAATGCCAAAGACACCCGCAGGTAGGTATACTGCCCAGTCATTGGCTTTTTGTGAGACATAATGCTTTAAAGCATGTTCTATTGTTTGGTTCATACGTTCGACAGGTGCACTGCCGGACTTTGAGTGCGAGTAGTGAAGATAGAAGAGGTCCATATCTCTTTGCGCTGTTCTTGAATTAAAGCGGAACGATTACATGATCGATTATCAAAAATAAGTTCGTAATGCATACCATGCACATAAAGAATTTTATATAAATAAATCCTGCTAAAATACGTGTTGTAGGATTTCTGATGGGTTATGCGATCACGAAGCGAGTTGCTAAATCAACGGCAACGGCTATATGATTATATTGACCAGGAATATTAGAAAATGAGTGATCGTATGTAGACGATATATAATTTCGTGAAAGTACGTGGAACTCATGGGGAATGAGGAAACCTGCTTTTTATGATGATCAGGTTTATTGGCAGCACAAGAGTTGCATGAGTTAATGTACGTGTGTAAATCATCAGAAATATTATTCCAATAAAAAAATTCTTTAACTTGTAGTATGTAAGATGCATACCACTATGTGTAGAAGAAGGAGCATCATGATAAGCAGATAAAATAATCGTTTTATATGATGATGGTACAGCAAGTCGTAGATGATTATTACGACAGTAATATAGTATGTTATTTATGATTCGAAATGGAAGGGCACTTTTATGAAGTGCAGCATTAGTATTAACATAGATAGAACTTAAGAATGAATCTGTAAGTTGAGCTTTGTGAAATTAATGACGATAATTATCTTGCTCAAAATTAAAATTGTTTCGCTATCTGGTTTGAGAATATCAACAAGCTTATCTTGGCCTTCTTTAATCATATTAGGGCTGTTGGGAGAAACAAGACGGAACATGCAGTCCGCTGGGTTTTGTAAGATTCCACGAACAAAATTAAATGAAAATTTTACATCGGATAAAGTAGATATCCATCGAGCTCATCTGGAATTACGTGGAGTAGTCATTTTTAAAATCGGGCACAAAGAGTGATGGCCAACAAATTATTTGGCATTATTAGGTCACCATTATTACCATACGTATAAGGACGCTAGAAATTTATTGTACATGTAGCGGTTATGACTCGTCCTACACATACTCGTACATACGATGCCTTTATTGAAGCATTTCCACATTTATGCATGCATCATCATCTACAATGCAGCATAAATATTTTATGAAAATAATGTTGCATGAGAGACTGCAATTAAGCGAAACCGAAAAGTTTCTTAGAAGAATATATTGTATACCTGCATAAAGTGTCATTAGTATAGCTATAATAAAACCACAAAACGATACAACTGATGAAGCCATATAAATTATAATTATTACACATAGCTAATACTACATAATCGTTACCCTTACAATAGAGTTAGAGTTATGCAAAAGTGTTTAAAAGCAATTAAGTTAGATGCTACTTAAATGTACTGAATTTTAATTTCAAGCCTTTCCCGGAACCCATTTATATACCCTTTTAATAAAGTTTCATGGCTGTGTGCAATCCAAGGATGAAATATTTCTGTGCAGGTTTTTTGATTTCATAGAATCATTTAAAATTTATACACATTTGTATGTGTCTTACTTCTTATGTCTTATCCTTTATATGTATTATATGTGAAAAAATCCGTTGTCTTAAGTATAGCAAGGGGAAAGATACAAGATTTAGTAGATAATTAACAAAGTTTATTGATCGATTTTCTCAAATTTCAAATAATATTCACATGTAATTATTATTATTACAATTTACATGGTCGTAATACGAAATCATTAGTTTGCGAAGTTTAATCAAGAATTAAGTTTATATAAAATATCACAAAAGACAAACATCCGTACACGCGTATTACTTATTTTTAGAATAGTTTTTAAACATGACTTGAAAATTCCAATACTTAAAAATAACTCCTCAATGGTCAAAGTGACCTCAGATAAACAGAAATCGTTGTCAAGGTTTGTAACTTTAAACATATACCATGCTACATATCCTTTGAAAGCGCTTTTGATTAGCATCAACAACGACCATAATTAGGGCCGTCATTAGTCGCGTTGTTTCTGCTACGTCGTCATGATCGCCCTTATAGCGAGTTTATTATTATAACGTTAGTATCAAGCTGACAACATTTTGAATAATGTCTTCACAAATTAGTATTCCCAATTTGGACGTAACTAAACCATAAGGACCAACCTTAAATCCAATATCATTGGCACAACTTCGAGCAAATCTTTTTTCGATTTTATTTAGGGCGTGCGTTTTCCAAAATACACAAAATTGGTTTGCATTTTGTCGCGGTATGTCAGCATATTTTGTCATTAGTATTGCTATCAAAAATCCACAGCACGAAAGAGCTGGCGAGGTCATATAGATGATAACATTCAACCTGTTCCACATAGTGAGCATAACATAAGTGCTAATCGAAGCAGCCAAAACTCCAACAGCAATGAGTACAGTTAAAAAATTCGAAAATATTTTATTAGTGATTGTTACGATTATTTGAAACATTCGAAGTTTCTTATACTTCAAAAACAGATTTGCTGTACTAGTGTTTGGCTTAAGGACGAAATTTTGTTGAGTGTAAATTTCGATATTTTCGAGAATGGTGAATAACATGAGAAACGTCGAAACTAATAATATGCCTGCGTAAATACCTCCAACACCATGAACCATAATAGAAAATATTTTTATACCAAAGCCACTACCTAAAGCAATTTGTATTGGTTCCGACTCAATGGAAAAGGGTGCAAGAGCAAATCCAATACTAGCTGTGAGAATTTCTACAACAAGTGAATATATGAATGATTCCTTTATGGTCAGTTTGCCAATTTTTAAATTTGATGTAGCGTTGATTCCATTTCCGAGCCTGCATAATTCTGAAACAATCCTTTGCAAATCCTGATGCTGAGTTAAAATCATATAATTTGATGCGTTACCAATGGCATTTATGGCAAGATACGTTGCCGAAAATGTTAGTTCGTCTGTATTTAAACTCATGGTACCATTTCTCCAGGAATATAAGAGGTAACCAAGACGTACGAAATAGGTTGGAAGCAACAAAACAACAATGGCTAGTTGTATGCAAAATAAAACTTGTTTTATTGACTTGCTGGAATATTTCGGGTTACTAACAATGCAGTTTAGACTTATGTCAACAATATAAGGAGTATAAACGTATTGTTGAAGGAAGAAGTGTACTTGGAAGGAAGCCTTTGTAAATGACATTTTAATTCGGAATACAAGTAATGAAAAATTGTTCGAATACTTGGAGTACTAAACCAAAACTAATGTAGATTTTATAATAAACATGAGTTTTGTGGGCGAAATGCTTACAAAGGTAATATAAAGTGATAGCATTTAAAACTCCCGGCACTAAGAAAACTTAATGTTTTTTAGTTATGATGCTAACTTCTAATTAAGACTCAGGGTTTTTTGAAACCAAGGAAATGATATTTGTACTCCTTCCGAAGAAGTAAAAACATTAAAGCTCATTCTACCGTAAAAAGTGGTTAAGCAAGACAATTAAGATAAATGACGGATCCAATTGGCCGTTCGACGATAATTGGATTTACTCCAGGAACAAATATATTTTTCAAGAAACTTTCAGGGTTGTTCGCAAACCAAGGATAAAATACTTCCGTACACGTTTTTCAATTTTGTACAATCATTAAGAATTTATAAACACTTATTTTGTCTCAAAATTTTTGCTTCCGTGGTCATTATCTTAAAAGTTACAAACATATAAGTTTTATGTATAACAAATTGTATGAAATATTTATTTATTATAATTACTAATAGCGTCCCTTTCTAGACAACATAGCAGATTTATCGATTTATTTATTATTTAAATATGTATGCACTAGTGGTTTGCTCATTGCATGTAGAGTTTGTAGTTCTATTTAATTTCGTGCAAAGTTATTTTATATCGTATGCATACAATTATTCAAGCAACGACCAACTCCCTGTTCTAGATTTGCTATTTCTCAGGGAATGAATATCATTAATAAATGTAAACCAAATATGGTGCAGGTTATCGGGTTTTTAATCCAGGTGTTTAAACTTTAAATCCTATTTTTGGTTTATATTTTATGTCAGTACAATATTAAACCTCATTTTGGATTAGTAAACCCAACATCGACAATTCATTAAAACTCCAAATTTTAACTTCCATTTTTATCAAGCACTATTCGTCTAGTTTTCCAATATGTATAACATATTTTTTTAAATAATTGTATAATTGTTGGGAATAAAAGAATATGAAGTACAGTACATCTAATAAACTTTACTAAAAGTAATCTATTACAGAAATTTTGTGGAACCATTGGTAAAAAATCTTACAAAAATTACGGAAATTTTCTAAATTAAAACATTAGTATCAAGTCAACAGAATTCTGAATCATATCTTCAAAAATTAGTATACCCAATTTTGATGTAACTAAACCGTAAGGTCCAACCTTAAATCCAATATT
>JAQFZG010001473.1:0-21014 GCA_034695465.1 Entomobrya nicoleti | reverse complement strand
CCAGCATTAAGTGCATCAATCTTGCAAAATTCATACATACCAAGCCTCGACTCACAAGGAGACGGTAGCCAGTCAACTTCAGGAACTGTTCATCAACCTGGGCAGGAACAGGAAGTGACCATACCTAACACATCTCTTAAGGTACGTAAGGCTCATCAACAAGTAGAAAACTATGCAACACCAGTTCCAGATAGGACACACATTGCTGGAGTAAGGCGACTCGCTTCCAGAAGTCCAGACGACATATTTGTTCAGGATATTCGTAAGTTGTTTAAAATACCAGTAGGTACTGTAGCATTGTTACCCCAAGGTAACCCCACTGACCCTGCATCAGGCATAGTTCAAATCGATCCGGCACTTCAAAACGTCATCAAGTTCGATTCCCAAAATCGTAAAGAAGCTTTTAGAAAGTTGCATAACATCAATTACCGGTCCGAACCAATAAAACAAGACACAAAAAGGTTAAAATTTAGAATAACTGAAAGTGAGAGGGGTGCAAATCCTTTCGATATCCCCAGCTCAGACTTTGATACTGAGACAGAGGGCGCAATAATTCCACGTAGGCTAGACTTATCATCACAAGCACATATTATTCCAAGCAGTTCACAAGATAGGAAACAAGAAGGCTTCTTTAACTTCTTAAAAACCACGGTAAAAAATATCTTTAAAACCGAACTACCTAAACAAGTGACACCATCACGGCACGGAACCAACATTGATCCCAGAGCTAAGAATACATCAGTTAATTCTCAAGTGACCCCGTCCGCAGCAGTACACATAAGTACTGAAAATAAGACCGACCAGTCATCTAATCAAGCTAATATCGATAAGGGCAATAATTCCGCGGGAACATCCCAGGTTGATATTCAACTACCCTCAATCAGGCAGCCACCAATCCCGCCCCCACTACCCCCCCTTGCGCCGCCATTGCTCTTCGACAGAAAGTCGCCAAGCCGAACAGAAGCAGCATACAACTCTAAAGTTAAGATAATACCTAAGCCTATCCTCCAGTCTACTCCAAAAAGCACTACTAATAAGGAGAAATCAGTCGTAACCTTCCGAGAACGTCTCGAATCTACTTTCTCATCAAACCAATCTTCTGGAAAGGCAACCGACGAGTCCAAAAGCAGTCAGTGTTCCAGTTTGAATCAATCTAGGCTAACTAGCACAAGAACTACTGGAGCAGGCAAACCAGAGTTTGAACTCTCCATTGAAAACATCACAAATCAGGTAGCGAACTGGAAGGTATCCAACCAAGAGATAAACCCTCACGATAACCAACTCAGCCGAGCCGAGATTTCAGCCCTCAGCCAACTGGGCAGAGAGCACGTAGGCGATATAACAAACAAGAGCCAGCAAGGCTTTGGTTCCGGAAACCGAGTATCTGAAACAAACCATCCAGAAGAAAACGAATTTGACGAACCAGAGAACAACGCTGGAGAACGAAAGAACAACGTTAACCAGTTGGGTGACAATCCTGACGAATTGGGAAACAACACTGACCAATTTGGAGACCAAGCTGACGATCTGCAGGACAACGCCAGCAAACAAGAAGATAACGTTGAAGTTCCGGAAGATAACGTTGAGGATTCGGAAGACGAAATCAAGGAAGTTGACCGTGACCTAAAAGCCAACGACAAGAAATCCTTAAGCGACGGAGTACGGAAATATCTTTTCGAGGAAGACTACATACCATCGGGAGAAACCCAGTCAATCACCTTCGAAGACGACGATCTTATCTTACTCAACGATAAAACATTTCCTAACAAGGTTCCATCGATCGACAAACCCAAGCGTACTTTACTAGATTCTACTCCGCCGAAAATAAACAAATCGCCAATCAAAGCAATCGGAGAAATTCAACAGAATACGAGTGGAATTTTGAACGCTCAGAAAGCTAAGCAAGTCGGCATACATGAGCCTTTAACCTATTCTGACACATTCTCAGCAAAAACTCCTTTCAACACACCTGAAAGCACAAAGTTGCTTGCCATCCTGTCTGGCGCACCTAAACCACCAGCGGAGTTTACAGGTCAAACTGCTTTGGCTTTCGAGAGAGGAATTCAGAATAACGCCTGGCTACTAAACCACAAACGACTAACACGTTCAAAGCCAGATAGCGCAGACGAACTGGTAACTGCATTTCCAGTAGGCAACAAACCCAAGAAGATAACCACACTCTCTTTACCACAATCAGATACTGACATCAGGTCCAGAGTTAAGCAACAAGCTTCTAAAAGAAACTTAGAAAAAGCACTAGAAGACGCAGCGAAGGAGGCACGTACACCAGCCACTGGTCTTCCGAAAAAGGTTAACCACCCGAAAACGCAAGTACGAACTGAGTTGACCACAAAGACTCAGTCAAGTCAAGTCAGATCAGGTGAACAAACTCAGACAAGAAAAATTGCTGACTCAAAAGAAAATTTCAATTCTGCCAGGTCCGAACGAAAATCGTACCCACTGAACCCCGAGCCACCGCTCACTCCACGACAAGTAATTGAAAAGAGCAGAGCGGCGAGCAAAAACCAGAGAGACACCAAAGCTCAGATACGGTACGATTCAGACAACCCACAAGCCGACGACAACGACGAGTTTACGTTTAGCACTGAAAGCCTACGTGTACACCGAGATAACTGCACCTTCTTGGAAGAGGATTTTGAGGTTGAGGAAAATCTGCACGCCTTTAGTTCTCTTAGGGATCATAGTTCATCCACAGAAACTCTCGCAGGACCATTCACGTCGACCCCAAAGAAAAAGGACGTTGCATTGAACTTCAACGACACGTTTCCGTGGGACTTATTGACAGATCCTTTGACAAACAATCGCTTTGAAGACATGAACAACGTAATTAAGTTTACCGGAAACTTCACCAAACAGGAGGTTCAGCAGTTCCTGAAGAACTTGGCTCTTTTAGGACAAAGTAGACATTTGTCTGACCAACGCTTGAAACTGGAGATGCCCTTGTATTTCACTCGAAGTTCGGCTACGAATTGGCTATGGAGAAACATGGGACTAGTCCAGGACCCAAGCGTTACATATAACCAGCTTGTGGATTGCTTCCTCGACGAAGTACCATTCAAGCATGAGACGCATCAAACATTGATCCAAGCATTAAACGAGAAGCAAGGGACAGCGGAATCCGCCTCTGATTACATACTTCGACAACTTAATCGGGTGGACCAGTACAAGAGTAATATATCAGAAGAAACACTAGTAGATGCCCTATGCGCCAACATGGCCCCACAAGTAACAGACTACATCGACAACAATGGAAGGCCAGTAGACATTGAAAAACTCCAGCGAAAAGTCAGAGAATTTGAGAAAAAACGAGATTCGAGGCCAGGAAGCCTCACAAGTAACACGGCAGACGGCACGGTGAACGTAATCGCTTCTGGCCAAACAGACAACGAGCTGCGAGCCACCATAGGCCTCCTTTACAAAGACATGGCTCAGCTAAAGGACAACGTCAATCAAATGACTGGCTTCATTCAAACCACGCAAGAGGGGAACGCGACAAACAACAATAACGGAAAACCGCTTGTACAAAACGAGCGTTGGGACAAACAGGACCCTCCAACAAGGGATGAGAGATCTTGCTTTTACTGTGGGATCCGAGGACACATTGAAAGATATTGCAGAAAGAAACAGCGCGATCAGGAAACCGGATCCTACGTTGACCGACCACAACAGCGTGGCAGACAGAATCAACGCGCTACTGAAGCGCCAAGGAACCCGAACTGGCAACGAAACCCCGTCATGCAAATGCAAGAGAATCAACAAGGTCAGAACAAGGACAATAATTCACCGCAGTGGCGGTCTAGGCGCGACAACTACCAGTCGGGTCAAGGATACCAAAGAGGCAACAACAATCGCCAGGGCGGATACTACGATCAGAGGAATCGCAATCAGCGATGGAATGACAGAAGTACACAGCAACAACAGTCTAGCCAAGATGCGAGACAGTATAACCAATCCCATGCTCCCTCCAATTTAAACTAGAGGAGGCAGAGGCCCTGAAGCCTCTGCCGACTAATCACAATTTAATTTACGATGCAGACCTTTTATCACAACCACAACAAGCCGAAGTAGAGAACACGACTAATTGCATTAACATAGTAACCGAAGACGAAGAAGCATTGGACCCACTTGGGCTTTTTGAACTTTTACTTAGACGAGCAAACGGATATTCCGCTAAGTCCGACAAATTCCCAGCTATTGAGATAGAGTTACTGGGGTCCCGAATCCCAGCAGTATTAGATTCCGGAGCGTACTGCTCGATCATCAATTCAAAATTAGCTGTAAAACTACCAAAGCGTACCGGCGATATTGTCAATTTGAAATCAGCCAAGGGTGATATAATACCCAACGAAGGCATTTCAATATGTACATTTAAACTCGGCGAATATCGTATTCGTTACCCTTTGGTTATCGTCCCAAATAAGCCAACGGGGATACTACTAGGATGGGATTTTATTGAGCGGTTACAAATCACAATTTATGGAAAGGAACAACGCATTTTTTCACCCTTGTTCGGTAGCATTCCGCTTTGTTCGCATCCACAAAATCTGACTTATCGTATGAATTGGGAAGACATAGTTTTAGTTGAGCGTGAGCCAGACATAACTAATGGCTCAAACTTACCCAATCTATCAGCTCAAATCCCGAACGCCAGTGACGAACCAATCTATGCGACTATAAGACAAGTTAAACAAGCTACTCCGAGCTGGCATCTACGACTAGTAGACAAAGTGGAACTCCAACCCCGGACAAAAACATTCGTCAAGGTCTCGACGATAGGTCTCGAGCTTGGAAGGAAAGCCGTAATAATACCATCAAGACGTCTTTTTGCTAGAAACGGTCTACTAGTTCCAAATATGTTGATCAACTCCGATACCAAACTAATTCCTATAATCAATCCAGGAGTGACCAAGAAACAACTATCTTCAATGACAAAGATCGGAAAACTATCAAGTTATGTCGACGATTCGGATATACTGGACTTCGGAGCTATCATACCAGCGGAAGTACCCTCCAAAACCATACATCAGAACATATGCACGATAGAGGAAATGTCGCCTGAGGAGAAGGCAATTCGAGACAAGCACATCCGCTCCTTCAAGATTGGAGAGATACCAGAGGATATCAAACATCGGCTGTACGACATTCTTTACAGAAATGACAACATTTTCGCCTGGACTGGAAAAGAACGAGGAAATGTGACACGGGTTATATTCCACATCGAAACTGGGGATTGCAAAGCGTCCGTCCTGAAACCGAATTTCCCCCGGTCTCCGAAGGAGAGCGAAATAATAGAGGACCGCATATCCGCCTTGCTAGAGAGAGGCATTATTCAGAGGTCCCACTCCGCCTACTCAACCTATCCCTTCTTAGTAAGACAATTTGACAACGAAGGAAACCCTAAGCATCGGATGGTTATAAACTACATCGCTCTCAACGAGACTGTGAAACCGCTACAGTATCCACTTCCACGCATCGATCAGTTATTAGAGAAAATTCGCGGTAAAAAATGGTTATCTACACTTGATTTGAAAGACGCATATCATCTCATCGAACTGACCGATGCAAGCAAGGAGAAGACTGCATTCCAAACCGACAGTGGACTTTATGAGTTCCGATACGTTCCTTTTGGAATCTCAACAGCTCCTAGTTTCTTTGTGCAATTAATGGACTCCATATTGAAGTCAATCGATGTGGAAGAAGGTGGTCACATAAGTGCGTACATAGATGATATTGTGATCAGCGCATCGGACGATGAACAACATTTACGGCAAATCGAGAGCGTCTTAGGAAAGCTAAACGAATGGGGCCTGTTGGTCAGTCCATCCAAGTGTATGTTCTTCTATAAGAAGCTCGTCATACTGGGCTTAAATACCGATGCATCAGGAATCGAAATATCAGATCGCCAAGTCGAAGCACTAAAGAAACTCGAACCCCCGAGAAGTCGGAAACAATGCCAACGCCGCCTAGGCTTCCTTAACTATTTTAGGCGCTTTTGCCCCGACTACGCAAAGCTGAGTCGACCAATAGAAGCACTCCTTAAAGCTGATGTGAAGTTTGAATGGACTCAGGAACACGAGGTCTCATTCAATGAAATTCGAAATCGTCTGACAAACTCGGTGCGCTTAAACCACTTTATTCCGAACAGCACGGGCGCCATCTTGGAAGTAGATGGGAGCTCTCTTGGGATTGGAGCAATTTTACTGCAGGTCCAGGACGGTGTTGAGCGTCCGATTGGGTTCGGAAGTAGAAGTCTGACAAAGTCCGAAAAAAATTACCCAGCAACTTCTCTTGAAACCCTGGCTGCCGCTTACGGATTAAAAAAGTTTCGACACATTATCTACGATGAGCCGATCGATATCCGTTCAGATCATAAGCCACTCTGCTTCATAATCCGTAACAAGAAGTCCGATGAGCATCTGCCCCCAAATATGGTGCGTCTTCTCTTGTTCATAAGGTCTTGGAATATTCGCTCAATTACTTACAAAAGTGGAAAAGAAATGCAAGGCGCTGATGCCTTGAGTCGAGATCCGTTCGACGAAGCAACTGACGACGATGCCAACTTTGAAGACAGTCCCACTTTCAGCGTCCGTACAATTGAGCAAGGTCACGGCAAGCATACACGCAACATCGGCGCCCAGGAGCCAGCAGATCTATTTAGCCGAAACAAGCTTCAAGAATACCAAGACAAAGACCAATTCATATCCAACGCAAAGAGAAACATAATTTCTGGGGTCACAATAAACAAGGAGAAGCACCTAGTCCTTATGGATAATATACTTTACTACAAGAGACCCGACATTCCCCGTTTCGTCCCAGTCCTGCCTAATAATTTACGAGAAGAAATATTAGTGGAAATGCACGACTCCAAATGGGGGCTCCATCCAGGAATTGGGAAAACGTATAAGCTTATAGCTGATCGCTATTTTTGGGTAAACATGAGAATCGATATAAAGAAATATGTGAAAAGTTGCGACATCTGTCAACGATCCAAAGCATCACGGCAACGCCCGATCGGACTTTACAGCTTCAATGAAGTTCCAAACCTTCCAGGAACGTCCTGGCAAATTGACATAATGGGACCTTTGGGAAGGTCATTAAAAAATAACAAATACATAATTACAGCAATTTGGACATTTTCTAAATACGTTGTATTAAGCGCCGTGTCAGATGCCTCCAGCGAAAAAGTTGCATCATTCATAGTGGAGAAGCTTTTTCTGGTTTTTGGCACGAGCATATCAATTAAAACTGACCAGGGAACACACTTTACCGCTGATATGATCAAAGACCTTACCAAGCTCCTTGGGGTGGAGCATGTATTTGGTAGTCCATATTACCCCCAAGGACAAGGTCTTGCGGAACGTTCGCACGACGTGATTAATACAAAATTGCGTACTTTGGTATCATCACATGCTAAAGATTGGGATAAATTATTATCATACGTTTCATTTTCTATAAATAGTACATATTCCGAATCAACCGGAATGTCACCTTTCTTTCTGATCTTTGGTTATGAACCAATACTTCCAAGTCAGATAAAATATAATATACCCAAATATGGTTTTATTGCTGAGGTAGAAAAAAGATGGAACGTAGCACGTGATTTTGCACAGCAAACCCTAATCATGAATCAAATAACGTTAGCTAAAAAGCAGAATGCAATTCGTCGGCATGAAAGTTTTAAGATCAATGAACTCGTACTGGTCGTAAGATTCATGAAGAAACGGAATATTCCATCAAAACTGCAATGCTATTACGAAGGCCCATTAAAAATTATAGGGAAATGCGACAAAATCCCATATAATTATTTGGTTGAGCATAACACTAAGCAGAGAAAACAGCGTTATTGGATCCACGCCTCCAAATTAATTAGATATTTTCAGAGAGATGAAAACTTTTTTAGTGCTCAGGTAGGGGAAATAAAAAATGAAAACGATCATAATGTCAACGAAGATGTTGAATTAAACAACCCATTACTTTCTGGCATGCCTAAGCTGACTAATGAACTTTATGACGATGTCGACTTTACTGCTGACATTATGACAACTCATTCTTCTGACTCAAGACAATTAAATCAGCGACCCATGCCTTCATTGACACCGCAAGATTTGATACCCGCCACGTCTGCACAAACGCAAAACAACGATGATAATAATACTTTATGCACCCCACAACCACAACAGCGGAAATCAGTTTCATTCCGTGAACCTAACTTGATAGATATCATACAATCCGAAGTCTCAGATTCAGAGGCAACACATAATTACAATCTACGACAAAGATCTTCATAAAAAGTTCTCAAAGTGCCCCACAATCGTACACACCACAATATACATACAAGCAGTGAATACAACTCAACTTGCCGTCTCTTTTCTGTTCTAAGTGCACTTGTGTACACAGATATACATATACCCACATCATAAACTATTAGTGAACCAGTACCAGCCAAAATGAGATTTGCGGCCGCTATCATCATAACATGGTACTTCTTCACGACAGTCTCGTCAAAAGATGTAAAGCTTGGTATTGGGTTTCGTTTAACTCCACAACCAAAAATTATTTACGAAGGGACTACAGTTATTATGTACACATCACCACTACCAGTTTTTGAAAATTTTATCCACAACTACACATGTGAGTTTGACGAAGATACCTGCAAAATTTTCAAACATGTACAAACACTTGCCACACACACACTAGAACTTCTCAGCCATTCTCTTCCTCATCTTGATGACCTCCGGAATAGCAAGTCAAGGTCACGGAGGGCAATTGAATGGTTTAGCACCCCATTTAAATGGTCTGGACTTAATATAATTATTATTAGTTTAAAAAGCCATGGTATTAGGTTAGAAAAATATAAATATAAATAATTCATAATGCATATGTATATCATATTTAACACGTAGGTGCTGCGGATTTTCTCAAGTTTCCCAGATAGACGACTTGACAATGAAACATGAAAACCTGGAGCAGATGACTACTCATCTCCAGTCACAGTTACTTGATGAACACGATGGTGCGGTACGTAATAACCAGTTAATTGCGAATTATTCACAGCAGATGAAAGAAATCATTGGGAGACAGATTAATATAAATGGGCACCGTACAGAAAATATTTCTTCAGAGACAAATGCGTTGCACGAAAAAGCGATAATTTTTACCGACATACTTTCAATTTTGGGGAAAGTGATGTACCGCCAAGCCATAAACATGAATTTCCTGAAACTTATGCAGCAGTGCCGCGGAAACTTGGTGCCCTCAGTGCTATTAGAGACAGGTGCATTAAAAGCAGATTTAACGAAACTACAGATTGAATTATTACAGAGAGACTTACAGTTAGCTATTCCGATAAACGAGATACACACATATATGCAAACCGAAATTACAAATTGCCACTTCTCTGACAAAGCAGTGGTAGTACGGATAAATATTCCATATATAACGAAAGGGAGCACGTATAAGCTCTTTTCTCTTGAGAAAATACCATATGTTTATGATAGGTTTGCACCGTAGATATTGATGATGAAATTGTTGTTGAGAAAAATGGTCATGATATAATTCCGCTTTCACAGAGAATGATGCACGAATGCAAGTCGACTTCACTATGTTACGTACCTAGATACCAAATAGAAATAAGCCATAGTCAGCTATGTTTAGAAACTAGTCTATTAAGCCAGACCACAATACCTGAACTACGCAAAGCCTGTCCCATCAAATGCAGTAATCATAACCTTAACAAGCCTATAGTGCTGTACATAGGTCACAAAGAATATGGAGTAATTTTTCCCAACAAGTCTATTTCCATTCGTTGCACCGGCAGAAAAGATGACACTATT
Organism: Entomobrya nicoleti; assembly: GCA_034695465.1. Lineage (NCBI taxonomy): Eukaryota > Metazoa > Arthropoda > Collembola > Entomobryomorpha > Entomobryidae > Entomobrya > Entomobrya nicoleti. The sequence goes on along the minus strand of JAQFZG010001473.1, from coordinate 11,160 downwards.
TCTACTGAAAAACAAGTTGGTCTTTTGATCATTAAGTTGAGTTGTAAATGTAAACTACTCGTTGGCGATTTAGTTATAGAAAATGAATACCCTTGCATCAAAGACGATGATCCCATGACAGCATGGACGATCACACACGAAATATCTGCTGCGTGGGCGTTTGGGGCTGATACACTATTCATAAACAAACATACAACAATGCATAATACGAGCAAAATTGTAGACGATTCTTGGATGAAAGAAATTCCCGTATTCGATCCTTTTCTTGTAAAAGAAACTCCATTTAAACCTTCTTTTCATCAGAAGAATTCTCATTATTTTTCATATACCACATTGTTTATAGTCATAATCATTATCATCATCTTAGGACTAGCCATCTTTAAAGGCAAAAAGCTTATTTCCATGGCCACCACGTTAGCTGACCCTTCAGCCATCATTCAAAAAATATTCGCTTTGCTCTCCACACAGCCAACAGTAGCAGATGCAAAGAGCACATTGTTAGATGATGAAACTCATGAAACAATGATCTTGTTGTTTGAAATAATACGCATGTTAATCTTAACTGGCATTCTGGCAACTTTACTGTTTCTCACGTACAAGTTATTAAAATCAAAATTTTTACGGATGTTTACCGAAGAATTTGGTGATGAATATGATCAGGGGCGCATAAAAATAAGCATGCTGAGCACTGACGACACGTCACTACCAATAAAATCTATCCAGCAAAAATTCAGTACATCAGATCGGCGAGGAACATACAGAGATTTATGTTCATCTTTAGAGACCCAAGTCTAAACTTTTACGACACCACTCACGCTTCTCGACTTTAATGACTCATAATAACCTTACCCAACCCTCTTAGCTTCCTGACAATATTTCTTTCTCTCATTTTATGACAAATATTAACGCAACATTGTATAACAAAGTTGACCTGTTACAACATGACACTTTCGCAGGTGGTTCTATATTTCTTCTCCATCATGTAAAGGGTGGGACATCAGACAATTAGTTCTTTGCTAGACAGCAATCTTAAAACACTTCTTTCCTTCAGCATTTTGTATTTTTATCACATCCAACATACTTAATATACAGTTTAAGTCTCAGATTAGAATTTTTCGATTATTCCCACAATACCCCATTTCTCTCATAAAAACAGTGAAGACTTTTTCTCTTACTCCTCCACTTTCCCTTTCGAATAATTATTAAAAGCAATTATTAAGTGCATCATGAGCAATCAGAAGAAACCACCAGCACCACCACCACAAGAAGATGATGGTACTTGGGATAATTATTGGGATCCATCAAGAAATTCTCTTCAGAACTCAGATCTTGATCGTGATAAGATATAAGATACACTATTGTGTATTTACCATTTCTTCGGTGAAAACATGGCAGACATGATCGAGCGGATGCCGACGGTCACAGCAACTGTAAAGTACCAAACCATTCATCAGATCCACCTTCTACTGTATCAGGTCATAATGCTTGCTATGCAAGCAAAATTTTCATTTTTTTCTAACAAACCTACTAACCTACCGAAACGCAAGGACATGGCTAAAATTATTAAATCATATGCACTAACCTACCACCAACAATCCCTTCATTCTTTTTCTGAACCGCTTTTGAATAACATGCCTGGGTTCCAAGATAATTTTACCCGTCAGTTTTTAACTAAAACAATGGGACATTTTTTCCTTAAACCCTACCCCAGCTTTGATCAAACTCATCCACTAATTTCAGTTTTTGACACAGTCCACAAAAGTCTTTTAAGACATAATGGTCATAATTTGACTCAGGTGTGCATAGAGCAAAATAATGAAGCATTAATTTCCCAAGTTTCCGATCATTTATACGAAGAACCGATACAACTTACTGACAGACAAAAAAATATGCATGCTGAGAGTACTAGGCGACATACAATTCATGGTTGTTCACCAGACAATGAGATTCATTTACTTCCAATTCCACCACTTCCATCTTCATCTGCTCATAATAGCTTACCGATAGCACAGGACGAACCCATCTATTTTGAATGCACACCCACACCTATACCCGAAAGACAAAGCAAAGACGATCTATCTAGCTATACATATATTGACGATGATGATGATGACAGCGATGATGATAGTGATGATGAAGAAGGCCCAAAGAGCTCAGGATCAGACAAAACAAGGCAAGCAGACAGCAAAGCTACTGTATTACCTACTCAAGTCATTGACATAAGTGAGGCTATTCATAACGCACCTTCTTGCTCACAACAGAAAACACCCACGCAAAACAAGCAAGTAATCAAAAAGGTCTTTTTTAGGGGCAATAAAAATCACATCGAAACGAAACCACTTACTCGTAGTGTTTCCACTCAAATTTCTGACGAAGACGATTTATCGTCCTCCTTTAATGAGCGCGTGGAAAATCCTTTTTGCTCGAAGTGCAATTCTAACGTGCACAATACAGAAGACTGTAAAAAAATGAAGAGAAAGACGTGTTGGATTTGTAATTTCAAGGGGCATATTTCCAAGTACTGTAAAAATTCACGACCAAACGAAGAACAGCAATAAAATTGCCCAACAAAGTCTCGATTTTATTTTCTAAACATTTTACATCTTGTTTTTCCTGTTCTCACATTTTTTTTTCTCTCTCCACCTCTCTTGTTTCTCAGTAATATGTTTCATCCCATTAAAACTTTGTTTCAAAACAAACACGTATTTAGAGTCAATCGTCCATATTATTGATTTTCCAGTTTTCATGCCTTGAGATTTTACTTTTGATATTGAGCGAGACGGCTGTCGTAAACAATATTTCTTTTATCTTGTAAACGTCCTCAGCAATTCACTAGAACATCATAAAAATAAAATCAAAATGAGATGTCACCGACACCCCTTTTACACACATATTACAACATTTTTGAACACTCATATCCTCACGTACATTTAAAACAAAGGAACAAAGTTAATGGTTCATTCTTCATTTCAAATGAGCGGTTACGACTCAGCAGCATTATTTGTCATATCCAGAGAAAATCCTAAAATTCTCCTCATTCACAATTTTCATTTCTCCAAGTCAAAATCGTTTTCTTTTTTCACATCAGCATAGCTACTCTGTTTCTTTTCAAAGATTTTTTTTTGTGTCACCAACACACAGCTATCATATTTTAGTGTAAGTAGTGTTGAGAATACATTTGATTCTTATTTTCCATCAACAATGACCACAATAGTACAAGAAGAACAAATTTTTCCGGGTAGTACGCTAACAAAAATTCAGGTAGTCCGTAATTTGCTGCATCATGAGATGGACTTATTAGCTGACACTTATTTTGCAAATTTATTAGACTATCTTCAGAAGTCACAAAATCATCATTTTTCAGGTGATTTGAGTGAAGTACAAAAAGTGGAAATTAAAAAAAAGTACGTATCAATAGCAGCGACACAAATCAAACAATACAGTTCTCAACTGAATGAACTAATTTCTAGGGAGTTTCGTTTCCCACTTTTAGAAGATTCCCCCTGTCCCTCCGTCCTCAGGCTTCATTTAACCTGTATCACCCGACGTGCCCTTGAATCTTTGCGCGACGGCTTTTTTGAAAAAGGATTGGCTCTTCCCAAAACATTTTTTGTCCCTTATAACGTTCAGCTAAAGGAAGTGGATAAATTTATACACCGTGCTAATGCGTCAAATGCCATCAATGATACGGACTGGCAACTCCGTTCACTTTTCTTTCCCAATAATAACATTGAGGTTGCAGTGAATGAAATCACAAAGGATTACTCCATAGAAGATTGTCGCAAAATCCTCGGAATTTGCGAAGTTGAGAGTTAGGTGAATTATGGATCTAACCCTTTTCAAGAAAAAACCCAGTGAAACTCATCGCATCACCAAACCCACAGCTAAAATAGACAAGTCAACACAAACTTCACCACTTAAGCGCCCAATCGCAGTAATCAAACCTATTATCCGTCAGCGTACTGCAACTCCTCCTCCAACACCACCAAACCGGGGATCATCTCTTCTACCTAACCCCCCACTACTGCCTACCCCAACCTTCATGACACCCGGGACCAGGGTAACAACAAGAGCTATTTATAACCCTGTTGAAGTGTATAGAGTTCAACGTGTGAGTATTTATCCTCCTTCACCAGCCCCTTTTCGACCACCCGTCACAACTCAACATTCTCATTTTACCCCAGCTACCACAGCTCGCACACCCACCACGACTTTGAGAAATCTTCTCTCCCCATCTTTAGTGAACAGATCTAACAATTTTCGACGTATCCCATAATTGATAGCAGTGCTAAGCTTCAGTGCATCAATTTTTCAATTTTTCAAATCAATTTGGATAACCCAATTCTGGTACGTAAATATTATAAGATTTTATTTTCCATTCATTCGTTTTTCCTTCAAAATTGATATCATGGGAGACCTATCATCTTCACCACGGGATTATTGGACATCTGATACCAATGAAGAATTGGTCCAACGTTCCCTTTCCCATCATACAATCAAGCAATTTTATCACAAATTACTATCCTCATCTGAACCCCCATACACATTCACATACACCAGCCATGATCCAATACAAGCACAAGGCATGATGAATCATCTCAGAGCACTTATCAAATTAAGTGAACAGCAGATGTTCCCCATCACATCTTCTGCCGCTTCCTATTTTGACTTTCAAGGTGATCCAGACGAATTCCCAATTAGCATCATCCGTACTGAAAGTTTAGCACTAGATCGTCCTCAGCTTATCAATAAAGGAATGAACACCGAAAACTTATGGGATCCTCGTTACAAACAAATGTATCTAAAACCATATATCCATCAAAATCCATCCACATCTGCCCCTTTTGCACCGTTAAATTTGAAGCTTACTCTCCCTCCACCACCAAAACGAAAACGCCCATTCGTAGAAAAACCGTCGGTTCCCCATACCAGTCACCAACAACCAAATTACGCTCAACATCATCAACCACATTTTCACCAGCATCCACATCCTCAACCACTTTCTCACCAATATCCACTTCCCCTACCACATAATCACCGGCACCCACATCATTACCAACCACCTCACCCTCCCCAACACCCACATCCTCATCGAGTCCCATTTCTTGAGGCTAGTATGCGACAGCATAATCATATAATGCGCAGTCACCTTCCCTCGTCCCATTTGAATCAACATCAAAGTCAATTCCGATCACATACCATCATTCAACAAAGCAACCCACTACTTAACTCCATGTTAACTCAACAGCAACATCGATCTAATCACCCTCCTATCCCTTCTCCTCAAATTGCATTTCAGATCATGTCACCTACGCGGCCAAGACAGTCTAGCCCACTGTTTCATCCTCCAACTCAAAATGGCATTTCATCGAATGCCCCCCACACTACTACACAAACTAAACCCAAATTGACGCCTCCCCGCACTCACCCTGGAACTTCGCATTCACTTCCGTCCAATACACCGGAAACATCAGTATCATCGGGAATCAATTCCCCCTTACACATCGTTTCCCCTTTACCCGAAGCAACAACAGCTCCCCTTAATGCCCTCAATGGCACTATCCCAGAGCAACCACACCTGCTTCCTAATAACAACACACCGTCTCAGAAAACAGCATCTAACCAAACTCCATCTCCCAAGAAGCCTACTAATCCAAAATGCCCTCCATCATCTACAACAAGTCCTTCTTCACTTCAAAATTCACCAGAGCGTTCAAGACCACCCTTCCAACCTAGACCAACATCATCGACAGAGAAACGATGCTCTAACGAAACCTCAGACCCACCTTTGTTAATCTCACCAACAAGAGGAACGGGACACAACCTCAGATTCCTTACTTTTAATAGTGGAATCGGGAGAGGAACTCTCATTGCTCGACTCCCTAACGACATAGCACCTTCCCCACCGCCACCTAATACCAACCACACACTTACTATGAACCCACAAGTTATAGTTGAAAATATTCAACACCAAATCCGCCTTCCAGAATCATCAAATGCAGCAGAATTTAATGCCTTAATGCGTGAAGTCTTCACTCCAAATGACATCCATCATGACGTTCCTGACTTCAGTGATGAAGTTCACATCCCACGGGGCAACGGGAGCCCAGTGATCCGCGGTGGTCGTGAAAGAGGACGAGGTAGCAATAATAGACGACGAGGTCGAAGCAGAGGCAGAGGCAGAGCCAGAGGACGTTAAACCCACTACTTCGATTGCAGTCGTATGCTTTACCTTTTACCTTTTCTGATTACCTTCTAAACACACTAACATGCATGCTCTTATAAACATATTCTTTAACCATTATACATTCTTCTTAAAATACCTGTGTATATATCATCTTCATAGGCACCATTTTTCTCCGACTCAGCTCACACTACACATTTTAGCATACATTAGCTTTTATCACATATCTATTACATTAGAATTTTATTTTTAATAATGCTGATTACGGAAGCACTGATTCAAAGATTCAGTGAGGTCATCCGATAAAAATGATAATTTTTTGTACAAATATGTACATTCAAACACAATAGTATTACGAATGGCTGCCTTTTCACAGAAGCTGTCACACTCATTTCAGACCTAAGATAGCATTAGTCTTCAAATTCAAAAACCAAACAAATGCATACAAAAAAAAAATCTGACTGACTGAGGGACCACTGAATTCAGCCCTAACGCACATGGGAACCTTTTCATAGCTCATACCCAAGATTTCCAACTTTTCTGAAAATGTTGAGGGATGTTTGATTTCAGCCTCATGTATACACGTAGATATATGCGTCTGAATTTTTTTTTCCTCTCAGTGTAAACTGCGTTTGGCCTTCAGCCTTATAATCATATTCATTCCTTATCACATGTACATATTAGTTACTACTAGTCTTATTTTTACTAGTAAGTGTCAACATCGACCAAAAACACTTCCCTACCTCACAGTATTATTACATTGTACATAGCAAGTTCTTTTACTGGTATTTTATTTGTCACGTCTGCTGCAGCTCTCCGTTATTTGTATATAATTTACAGCACAGGCAAACCAGAGAACAATGGACTCTCAGGGATAGATTTGTTGTTGTTGCTTGGTTCATGAATGAATCCCAACTCAACCCTACCTCGTATACGTATATGTACATAATTTACTACATAGCCTTGTATTTACCATGATAGCTGTAAAGTTGTATATTGTTATACCTTTTCATGAGCTGAGTCGTGCCTTCTTTCACATCTACTCTGTTAGTGTACGATATAGATATAAAATATATTATCAGATATCCAGTCCTAGAGTTTCCCATACACAATTTTGTCACTATATCCCACACTATAGTTATGCCGAAAAATGTCGGACTTCTCGCGCCTACTCTCGTACTTGATCCTATTTAGCATGTTAATTTTTATCTGTGTATTTTTTCTAAGTTACATTCTGTTCACAGAGATCCATTCATTTTTAAGAGAACAGTGCATGGATGGCCCCATTTTTCTGACGACCAGTTTTTCCTTTATGCTCCTTCTTGAAGCAACTCAAGCCACCATCGGGAGCGGAATGCGTTTCTATATTTTTTCTTATACATCTTACCATGTATCATTTCATGTCAGGATATGTTAACTGTTTTGTTGCGTTATCATTTTTTTTTACAAAAGTCTCTTTTCCGTATACTTGGGTCCAACCTACACCAGTTATGGGTCCAGTGATGAACGGCTGAGCTGACTACCATGCAAGAGCCAGCCTTTTTTGTCCACTCTCCAAATAAAGATGACCCCATCTGTCTAGACGATCCGGCGGTTTCACCTCTTCCTATATATCCTTACTGAGCTGCCTTATTGGAACGGGACATCATTACCCCAAGTTCCCAAGCCACTCTCCATTCCCCTGAAGCCCTCAAAGATTTGATATTCCCTATCATCATTCATCTATAAAACCCCCCATTGCCAACTTTGCTGTGCAGTCTGGATTCTCTTTTGGAAATCAACATCTCCCATCTCGTACTCGTCTCAAATCATCGCCATCTCGTTTTCTTCACTGGATCATCATGATCATCTCTTCATCAGGACACATCTTTACTTTATTTTAAGTATAGGTTAAGCTCGAAGCTTTTAATATATGTATAGGTTAAGTCCAATAGAATTTATTTAGGATAAACATAATGTCAGGTAAACGTAACTAAAGGTAAAAAAAAAACTTGCAGCAGTTTGTAGTAGTAAACTTATAAGTTTAGATTTTAATTCAGTATTGTAGGTATAGGTAACAGGTCTTGAGTCTATCATAAATTCTTCGTTCCTTTAGGTTATCGTAATGCATATCTAGGTATCCTTATTAAATATATAGTTTAGGCAGGGTTTATCTCATAAAAAGGAAGAATGATTTCTGATCATCATAATTCCTGACAGTTTTTAGTTATATTTGCTACTATGTATTGCGTTATCCCACAACGAGACGAGTCTCTCATTCATACTTTACGGCACTTGTAAATAAACATCATGAAAGCTCAATATTATGTGTAGGTTTACAAAATTGGCTTAGTTGGTAGCAATTAGGAACAAATAATGATACGAACCAGACCCACCGTTTCATAGATTGAAGTTTTTATTACCGAAACTCATGTTACTTTAGTTATCAAGCCTCGTTTAGAGATGATAGGGTCCATGGTGCGTCCTAATTTCCTTTCACCTTTCCTTACAATTTGCCTCGCTAATTCCATCACACTTACTCAACTTAAACAGCCGTTTCAAAGTGACCGAGGTGTCCACATACAACAATCATTCCGTCCTCCATCACCACCAGCACTCTAGTACGATCATCTTACTGCTGATCCCACATTTCTGGCAGTCTTCCCCTCGCAGAGTCCTAACACCTGCATATCACGTCGTCATGATTTGCTTTACGTACTTTGACGATGCCTTTCTTTCTCACCTGGATTTGTTTAAAAGTCAATATACACATGGGATCCGACAACATCATTACTGAAAATTGCCAGCCACAGTCTTAACACATCATCACTTTACTACAGTCTCCTCCTCTCCTTTTACTATGACCTTGTCATCTATTACCATTTTTTACCAACCTTGATTTACCCTGGCCATTGGTTTTTGTTATCTCTGAACGGTTTTTGATTTCAATGCGACGCTTTTTTCGGTATTTCCTGTTTGCGCTTTTTCATATAGTAGACTTGTATCACATTGTGGGTTTATAGAGGTATATTTACAATTTACATAGGTTAGCCAAATATTCTTTTAGCGTAGTTTGAGCTCTTGCAGTATATTTCTTTTCAAATATTAAAAACAAAAAAAAAACTAGTTCGAGCTATTATTTCTGTTATCTATACTTAATAAAGAGGACTCTTATAAGTTTTACTACATGGCTAGTTTTAGTTTAAGTATCACAACTTTTTTGGTATATTGTTAATTAAGTGGTAAATACAGCCGTCTCTGAAATTTTTGGGCTATGAATGTATTACAAATAATGGGCTACTAATGCCTCCCCAAAATGTAAAAAAAATATATTCAAAACTATCTGAAAAGGTAAAAAAAAAATTAATTACTAATTATCGTGTATAGTTCAATGGTCCTGTAGGTTAAACCATCTATCAATGCAATTCAATTTTTGTTTGTAGTTTCGTGTAAGGGTCGCCTCGTGCAACCATTATTGTTACCATTCATATGGATTATTTTAATTCATCTTGTTATGATACTATTTTTTTGGAATGAGTTTCTTTTGAGTATTGGTATGGCCAATTAATGATGTCGGCTTCAAGCAATATTTAGTTTTGATCATTTTTTTTCTAGTGTTAAGTCAATCCATTTATTCCATTTCATTTTGTTAGTTTGTAGTTTTAATTATTAGTTAATATTTCATAATCATGCTCTAATGTCGTTTATATGTTATCTTTTTGTTGATTAGGAAGGGTAAGTAGTTAACCATGTTCATTGGTTAAAGAAATAATGATTTCATCAGGTACGAAGCTTAAAGAATAACTTTCTTAATAAGTAACGTTATTCAAATTATATTTGGTATTGGAGTGAAAACAAGATTATAACACACACCGATTGTAAAATTGTGAACCATGTCTTTTGTTGTTGAAAGGGGGAGTTGTGATGTGGAAGTACTAACTTCCTCATCATCGCAGTTTCCTCGTGCAACTGCACAGTCAGCTGCTTATTCAGCTGATGTGGGTATTGACCCTAGTGCAATGCCCCATCATGATGATGTAGCATATAGGTATGTAATACGATGATGTAAGTTTACTGATTGTGGAATAAGATATAATAAAGAGTCGGCAGTCGGTTGTAGACACCTGAGCAAACTACTCCCTCCTTCTCTCTCTACTTTATTTACCCCAACACGATATTCATCCCGGGTTTAGACACCCACCCACTAATCGCAGCCGCAGGAAGCACCTGCCATCACTCTGAGGAAACGTTTCCCAGAATTATGTAACCAATTTCCTCGTCCTCCTGATCCAATTCATCAAATCTATCCAGGAAAAATTCCGCTAATAATGTTTTGTTCGTTTTAAGGAAAACAGTCCCAATTGGGTTAACGCAAGTACAACTACAAATGGCTTTTTCTATGGCTTCAAGCTTTGCACAGTGATTCATTTGCAAAAAATCTCCCTGAAGCTTAATACTAGACATGAGGTTTCTGAACGTTACAAAACTAACTAGTCCGTTTTGATTTGTTTCATCTAGCTTTCGAGCAATATTGGCTAAAAGGAAAGATTTCCCCATTCCTGGTTTGTCAGAGATGCAGACAGGATGTCTATCACTTCCATTTTGACAAGCCAAGTTACCAATAAAGTCATCTTCATTCAATACAGTTTGCAAACGTAACAATGAGCGCTGAATGCTGTTAACGTTGCGGGTCGACTTTTTCCAAACGAAATTTCCTCTGTCATAATTAAATAAATGTAAAGGAGTGTACTTTACATTTTGGCATATTTTGTCAAAGTGGTCGTTTTCATCTAATACAAACAATCCCGAAACCGACTTGTATTCTAGATCGATCATTAGTGTTGACGTTTTTATTACTTGTTTTGTCATACCACTGAGCACGTCTACGGAAATACCATTAATAAAAATCATTTCATTCTTCGATATTTCCAAAATTTCTTGGCTCACATTTGTTCTGCAAACCAAACGTCTCGGTATGTAATATGATGTATATCTCG
>JAQFZG010001472.1:0-21021 GCA_034695465.1 Entomobrya nicoleti | reverse complement strand
CTAAAAGCCATAATGCTACCAAAATGTAAGCAACCGCGCAAAGAATCTTTTGAGGGAGATAACGCACGACATCAAATTTGTTGATGATTGCATTGTATCTTAAACGAAATGGGCAAAGTAAGAGATAAAATGCAAAATTGGTAAATGTTGTGATCAGATTGGTGAGACTATAATTTTGCTTGTTGGGCAAAATTTGAGGAAACTGGAAGAGTGAGGGTGTCCTAATTTTGTACTGTGCAGTGAAATGTAGTTCTTGAAGAGTTGAAAATGTATTCTTATCTAAACGAAACATTGTATTATATGAGATAAGGAGCGAGTTAGTTAGTGGTTTATAGTTATTAACTGAGGAATGTATTAATGTGTTTAACACGATTTTTAGAAATATGTGAATTGATTTGAATTCAAAACTTTAAACTATTTCCTAAAAAATAAAGAGATTTTAAAGATAATTTGAAAGAAGTGTTACTCCATTTCAATACGGGCGAATAAAAAAAACGAAATATACACTGAGAATTTATGAAGTCGTAATGGTGAGTACCTGGCACTATTAATAATTAAAAATTTGTTAATGCCTAATTTATAATAATATATAGCATCAAGCAACCCCTTTTTTAAATTAAAACTCGTATCGAAAAGTGTTTATTCTTAAATTCATGAAATATGTTGTCGTAATAGCAAAGCATTGCTAGCAAAAATATATGTCAAGTCGAATATGCAAACATAACAACAAACCAAACATAGCAACAAAAAACCAAACAAGGCGACACAACAAACCAAACATAACAACAAAACTAATTAAACCAAAAATAAATGTAAAAATTAACTGAGCATAAATAGAAAAACAAAAGGAACCACATATTCATCAGAACAAACTGCAAACGTGGGCAATATAATCCCCTGTCATGTTTACGACAAAATATACGCTTGTTTTTGATGTTTTAAATGCCTGCATATGAAAAAAACATAGTATCTACTAAAGTATATACTTAAGTATATTTAAATGAGTTTATAAGACCCTTGGTGTTATCATTTTTATATATTTTATTAGATTGAAGGAACCTGATACCACCAAGTTTACTAAAAATAAACACAGTAATGTTATTGTTACTACGACAGTAATGTACGGCAGTAGACGGTAGAAATTTATTTAAACCACTTAGGCATGTACCAATTTAAAACAATAAACAAATCCATTAAAGTAATCCATACCAATAAATTCAATATTTTAAAAGTCAACTTATTAAAAAATATCAGTTCGCATGAATTATGCCTACGTTTTGCCATCTACCACAAATGATGAAATACGAAAGCACCGCTACAGCACACTATGAAAAAAACATTTCCAATAATGTATACGAGTGCCCAGTTTAGAAATTTAAAATATTTTGTTTTCATTTGTCTAACATTTGCAGCAAATTTGAAATCAATTGTAAAGGTACCTGATTCACGAAAACCAAGTACGTAATTGTCTATCTCATTAAGCATCAATTGCACATCGTAGATTGGTATATTTACAGAAACCGAACGATTCTCATGAGCATATTTACATCAAGTATTTTAGTGATTTTACCTAAAAAATAATGACGTCTTATTATGATTGTGGTCATTTTTAATTGAAAACAAACTGACAAAATTACCTAACGACAACTATCAGCAGAAAGCTAAAATTGAATAGATTATAGAGTATTCCTGAGGAGATTTGTTACCTGATATATCTTTATTACAAAATATCAGGCTAGATCAACGAATTTTTAGCCGGGATCCGAAAAAGCAACTTTATGTTAAGTAGATAAGTAGACATACTACAAGAAAAGCTTTACATGTACTTATTACTCACAGAGTTAGGCGCCAGACAATGTCTTCAATGTTTAATTTACTTTTGTCAAAACCGATTTGTAATTACCCAGCAAGCCGGTTGAATGTAATTAAGTTACAAAAGACAGCTCTATACATAGCAATACACTACCCAGTATGTTGAAGCAATACCAATGCTGACAATAAAAACAAATGAGCACATCATATATTCTGGTATTTCCTGATACTACCACTAGAAGACGATGAACCAAATAAAAGTATATAAATTTATTATTGGTCACATTAATCGAAATTCGAAATCGAAAGAAAAAATTCGATGTTCCAAAAATTACTTGAATTGTGTAAAAAGCAGTAAAAATTGTTTTAATGAGCATTTATTGATACGTCTTAAGAGTGGCTGTCCTCCACACAAATGATGAAATACGCAAGTATGATTACCATACACTACACAAAATTAAAATACACACAGTTATTTAGTATCGACCACAAATATCATATAGTTAATATGTTAGGTCTTACGTTTGCCACAAATTTGTAATCAATGGTAAATGAATCAGATCCCCGAATCCCTATGATGTGACTGTCTACTTCATTGAGTATCACTTGCACATCAAACGCGGGTATTTTGGAGACTATTGGGCGATTCTCAATGGCGTACATCCAATATTTTAGAGAATCAATCTGAAAATATGGTTACCATATTTTTAGCCACAATATTGCATGCATATTTCGTAGACAATAGAATATGAGGAAACTTACCTGACGACAGATGTCAGCAGAAAAACCAAATAAAGTAGATACCGTTGCAATAAAATATACCAATCTAATAACCTGATGCCACTGAATATGCTCAAATCCATGTACTCCAGCCTCAATGAAAATTTTGTCAATGCTGGTTGCAAAGAAAAACACGTTATTTAAAATTACCCAAATAACATGGGACCCTAAGACTTCGTTTACTAAGCGAGAAATTTGTTGAACGGCAAGAAAGTGGTGATAAATTGAATGCCATTCAATAGGCTCTGAACTGTTTTCCATTTTAAGTATATTTGAAAAAGATGTGGCTGCAATCCAAAAGGTTAGAACTATGCCGACACAATATACTTCATTAAAAATGCCAAGTAAATGACGGTACAAGAACCCAGTACATTCTAACACAAGTACTGGATAGTCTTCTAAGGAAATTTCAATACTTTCACTGCTTGTATGATCAGCTATATTTCGTGCAGCAAAATACGTAAAGCGACCAAACGCTAATTGACGGTTTATCCACCAATTGAAATTCCAGGGGTCTTTCTCATTTTGTAAGTTAACTGCAGTTGCAAACGACATCAGTGCAATAAATACACTAAATATACAACAAAACACGATGAAGAAGGTCTCTAGCACAACTTTTACGAATTTGGCGCCTACAAGGTCAATCTGAACTGAAGTAAGGTAGTTGAGCAAATTAATAATTTGGTTTTGTTTTCCCCAGAACACAACAAGAAGACTCAGTTTTGATAGTGAAGATGTGATAGAGAGGAGAACTCCTAATACTTGAGTCGAGCTTCTGGGATCTGTAGGGAGCTTATAACGAACGTAGCCTAAAAACCATATCGCCATCAAAATATTAGTAATCGCGCAAAGAATCTTTTGAGGGAGACAATGTACGATATTAAATGTGCTGTTGGTCGCATTATATTTTAAACGAAAGGGGCAAAGTAAAATATAATATAGAAAATTTGTTAATGTTTTGATCAGATTAGTCAGATTGTAATTATGCTCTAAAACTGAAATTTCAAGAAACTGGAAATCTGAAGGCTTCCTTATTTTGTACTGCGCTATAAAATGTAGTTCTTCAAGAGTTGAAAGTGTTTTCTTATCTGTTACAAACATTATATTTTATTAGATATGCAACGAGTTGTTTAGGGGCTTAGTATAGTTCTAATAACTAAAGATTTAATAATGCACTAATCTGATATTTTCGTTTGTATTAGAGATTCGAATTTTTAATTATTTATAATTTGCTAAGTAAGTATTCAAGAGACTTTTAAAGAACTAATACTCGATTTTAGGAAATTATAGAAGAAACCATAAAATATCCAATGTGGATAGTAAGCATTTATGAAATGGTAATGATAAATACCTGGCGCCATCAGTAATTAATAATTTACGATTGCCGAATGTATAATAAAGTATCACATCACTCAACACTTTTTAATTAAAACAACACGTGAGGAGTGCTTATTCTTACGTATTTTTGTCAAAGTGGTACAAGAGAACAACGCATATTACAACAAGACAATAATAAAAGACAAATGACGAACATAAGTACAAAAACAACCTTAACAAAGATACAAAACTGTGAGATATGCATTTATGTTAAGGTTTCTAGTTTAGCAATATTGTGGTATTTTTTTGACACGTATGATAATATATTAATCTTGGTTACACAAAAAATTATACACACGGCGCAAACTTAAAACGATTCCAGCATGCACATGTTTATACCTTGAAACAAACCTATTCAAACACACCTTTGTATTAAATATTTTTGTAGGACAACATTTTTGTGATTTCATATTGGATTTTTCCTAGGATCTGCCGTCCTCCACACAAATGATGAAATACGCAAGCACAACTACAGCACACTATAAAAAAAAAAAACATTTTAAATAATATTTTCTATCGTTCAGTTAAGAATATCTTTTTGTATTTATCTTACATTTGCAACAAGTTTGAAGTCAATTGTTAAAAGGCCTGATCCACGAACACTAATTACGTGATTGTCGATCTCATTAAGCATCAACTGTACATCATAGATTGGTATATTGGCAGAATCTGGTCGATTCTCATGAGCATACAGCCAGTATTTTAGTGACTCCACCTAGAAATAATAATTTTTTTTTATTCTTATGGTTGACTTGCAAATAAGATTTTCCCACATATATGAACAAAATTACCTGCCGACAAATATCACCAGAAAGCCAAGATAGAATAGATATCATTGCAAGAGCATACACCATTTTCAGAATCAGATGCCACTGAATATGCTCAAATCCATGTACACCGGCCTCGACAAAAAGTTCATCAATTTTGGTAGCAAAGTAAAACAGGTCTTCCAAAATTAACCAGATAACATGTGAACCGATGACTTGGTTTACTAAACGAGATATTCGTTGGACGCTCAGGTAATGCATAAAGATTATATGCCACGTATTATGGTCTCGTTTGTTTTGATCGAATTGTAGTAAGTTTGAAAAAGATTTGGCTGACATCCATAGCATAAGGATTATACTGATAAAATATACTGAGTTAAAGCAGCCATATGCCTGCCGGTAGAAGAATCCAATTGCTCCAAGTGTAAGCACTGTAATGTCTCCGGGTGACATTTCGGTTGTATCGTTGGTTATCAGGTTAGGAATACTTCGTTCAATGAAATACGTGAAGCGGCCAACCGTCAACTGACGACTTATCCACCATTTGATACTCCAGTCGGAAATGTGATCCTCCTCAGTTTGTAAACCACTAGCTGTTATAAATGACATTAATGTGACAAGACTAGCAATTATACAAGGAATAACTGTAAATACCCGATTTAAGACAATTTTTCCAAACTTGTTATATACAAGTGGAACTGGGGCTGAGACTATGTAATTAAATAAACCAACAAAATCACTTTGTCGACTCCAAAGAACTTTGAACATACTGACTTTTGAGAGTGAAGTTGAAATAGTGAAAAGAAGGAATAAAACTTGGGTTGGACTTTTGGGATTTGTAGGAGCATTACTGCGAACAAAGCTAAACAGCCATATTACCATTAAAATGTAATTAATGATACAAACTATCCTTTGAGGGAGAAAATTTACAACTTCAAAATGGTTTCTGGTTGCATTGTATTTGAGGCGAAAGGGGCAAAATAAAAGATAATAAGCAAAATTAGTAAGTGTTTTGTTTAGATTTATCAAGTTGTAGTTGTGCTCGTAACTAGATTTAGATAACTGGGATACTTCGGGGTTTTGTCTTTTGAAGTATGGAATAATTTGCAGTTCTTCAATTGAGGATACGCTATTACGACCCATTGCAAATGTTCTACAATACAAGATATAACGTTTATTAAGTGCCAATATTTTTAATTCATTTATTATCTATTGGCTTACAAGTCAAAAACCGAAGTTGAACTTTATATTGTTATTAAGAAAATATTTCAAGAGACTCGTAATGCTTTACTGCCTGAGAATTATCACGACAAACACTACCAATCCAGCGATAAATATAAGGTGTGATACAATTTCGAATTATATGAAAATAAGGATAGGCAAACTCGATATATTTAATGCATGAAAACATACTATATTGAAGTTATTTTGCTACTTAGTTTTACAGAACTACGTTTTGTAATTTAGAAATCTATTTTTGATAGAAATATATAATATGTATTGTCTTAACAATAAAATATCAAGTAGATCAACAAGTT
The DNA here is from genome assembly GCA_034695465.1 of Entomobrya nicoleti. Lineage (NCBI taxonomy): Eukaryota > Metazoa > Arthropoda > Collembola > Entomobryomorpha > Entomobryidae > Entomobrya > Entomobrya nicoleti. The sequence goes on along the minus strand of JAQFZG010001472.1, from coordinate 14,747 downwards.
TTTAACCTGGACGATGCTACAGCTAACTTCAAGTGCAAACATGACGAGAAAAGCTCCACATTGTACTTGTGCTAAGCATTTATGTAATCATAGTGATGGTTACCTGACGATGTCATTAATATTTAATTTACTTTTGCCAAAACAAATTTTAATTATTGAGCAAGCACCACAGTTGAATGTTCTTAAGCTATAGAAAACGACTCCATATACGGTAATCCGTAATACAGTATCATGAAGCTATAACAAAACTGACCCAGATTTGAAGAAAAAAAACTATTTAAAAACGAGCACATTAAAATAATTGAAAACAAAATAAGCAAGGGAATTTCCTGATATTTTCTTAAGAGGCACGATGGGAAAAAAAACTCTAAATAATTTGTTGATTACAACCATTTAATTTTTTGTCTGCCTTCGTAGGCGTAGAATATTTTTATGCATATGGATTTTGCGTTAAGCGTAGCAGTATAGAATTCAAAAGCCAATGTATAGCCATTTTTAGGGGCTTACTAGACCATGTTGTTTCTACTTGTACTGATAACCTGATTACCATTCTAGAAACATCTTAAAGCCATTTCTTTATTAGTTATCTCGGCTACGCTATAAGAACGGCTGCACCGAATAGTTAAATAAATAACGGACCACACGTTTTTACCAAATCCTTAGAAATATGATATTTGTATTAGATCAATTTGTACGTTTGTTTTATTAATAAACACACTTATTTTTAAATGACATTAGCTTTAAATAATAAATATTCCAAAAATGTATTCAGAGCATCCAAAAATTACGTAAATTGTGTAAAAAATGTTTAAAAGCATATTTATAAGCATTCCTTTATTTCTGTCTCAGGAGGTGCTGTCCTCCACACAAATGATGAAATAGGCAAGTATGATTACCATTAACTACGCAAAAATTTAAGTACACACAGTTGTTCAGTATTTTTTCATGAAAAAACATATAATTAATATGTTTGACCTTACGTTTGCCACAAATTTGTAATCAATGGTAAAAGAATCAGCTCCTCGAATCCCTATAATGTGACCGTCTATTTCATTGAGTATCACTTGAACATCAAATGCGGGTATTTTGGAGACTATTGGGCGATTCTCATAGGCGTACATCCAGTATTTTAGAGAGTCAATCTACAAAAATTGTACTATATTCTTATCAAAAAATACTTGGTACGTATATAATAAACAAAGCGTATTTTATCAGTAAACTTACCTGGCGACAGATGTCGGCAGCAAAACCAAATAACATTGATTCCATGACGAGGAAATATATCACATTTATAACCCGATGCCACGCCATATGTTCAATTCCAAGTACTCCTGTCTCAATGAAAATTTTGTCAATGCTCGTTGCAAAGTAAAACATGCTATCTAAAATCACGTAAACGACATGTGACCCAACGACGTCATTAACTAAGCGAGAAATTCTTTGAACGGTAACAAAGTGGTAGTAAATTTGTTGCCAACTTAAAGGATTTGCCTTGTCTTCCAATTTAAGTATAATGGAAAAGGACGTGGCTGAAATCCAAAAGGTTAAAGTTATAACGACACAGTACATTTCATTAAAACTGCCAACTATATGACGATACAAGAACCCTATGGTTCCTAAGACAATTAATGGGATTTCTCCTAATGAAATTTCCGAAGTTTCATTCCTTGTCATCTCAGTCATATTTCGTGTAACAAAATACGTAAAGCGACACTGAGCTATTTGTCGAGTTATCCACCAATTTAAATTCCAGTTGGATATGTGATCGTTCTCAATTTGTAAGTCAACCCCAGTTGTAAACGACATGAGTGCAAGAAACACAAGAAACATACAACATAAAACTATAAAAAACCTTTTTAGCACAAATATTCCAAACCTGGAGTCTACGAGGTTAACCCGAGCTGACGTTAGGTAGTTAAGTAAATTGATAATTTGGTTTTGTTTTCCCCAAAACATATTAAGAAGACTAAATTTTGATAATGCAGATGTGATACAGGTGATAGCGATTAAAACTTGAGATGAGCTTCTTGGATCTGTAGGGAGATTATGACGAACGTCACCTGAAATCCATAATGCTAGCAAAATGTACGTAACCGCGCAAAGAATCTTTTGAGGGAGATAATGGTTGATGTCAAAGGTGTTGTTGGTTGCATTATATTTTAAACGAAAGGGGCAAAGTAAAAGATAATATGCAAAATTTGTAAATGTTGCGATAGGATTTGTCAGATTATTATTATGATCGTTGGGCGAAATTTCAGGAAAGTGGAAAAGTGAGGGTTTCCTAATTTTGTACTGCGCAGTAAAATGTAGCTCTTGAAGAGTCAAAAATGTATTCTTATCTATATTCAACATTATGCTATATGAGATACGCAGGGAGTTGGTATGTGCTTAGCAAGGAATTTTAGAAATATTTGAATGGATTTGAATTTTAAAACTATAAATGATTTGATAAAAAAATTAAAGAGAACTTGAAGGAACTATTACTCGATTTTAATACGGACGAAACAAAAAACAAAGTAGTCAGTGAGTATTTATGAAGTCGTAATTGTAAGTACCAGACACTATTAATAATTAAAAAATATTATTGCAGAATTTATAATAATAGTTGTCGTCACGTAGCTGTTTTAATTAAAATCAGGGTGTGTTAAGTTGGTCAAGTTGAGATGAAAAAGCCAAACATAACAGACCAAACATGAGTTGACTTGAGTTCGTGATTACTTACTGTAAAGACAACGATCTGGAAATGAATTTAAAATAATTATAAGTGTTCAATTTCCAGAAAAAATGAGCCTGATGAAAATAAAAAGAAACTAGTCGCTCTAAAATCAATCCTGTGGAAATCTAGTTAGCAATGCATTATTCCTTTTCACAACCAAACAGAGCAACTAAAAACCAAACAGGACAACACAACAAACCAACCATAACAACAAAACAAACCAAACTTTAAAACAAACTAAACCGAACATAAGTACTAAAATAAACTGAGCATAGATACAAAAACAAAAGGAACAACACATTCATCAAAACAAACTACAAGCTTGGGCAGTTTAATCCACTGTCATGTTTAAAATAAAATGCACGCATATCTTTGATGTTTCAAATACCAGCATATTATTTTGAAATAATACAGTTTCGTTAACGTAAAAGGAAATAAAATACTGTTGCTGACTTGACGACTTTTTGAAGTGCTTTTACCCTCATAGGAAAATTGTTGATTATCTGAAGGTTAAATTAATCATTTTTAGTTTATTTAGATGATTTTATAAGACGCTTGGTATTATGATTTATGTATATGTTATTGGACTGGGGGAACCTTATACCACCAAGTTTACTTGTAAATAAAGTCAAAATCAAATAATGCTTTATAGCATTACAATGTATAAAAATGGAAACCACTCTAAAACACAGTAAAGTTATGCTAACTATGACAGCAATTCTGTAGTTAATATTTGTATTCACATGCTTGGCAATAGTTTACTCTTGGTTTTTTTTAAACTTAATACATCACAAAATTAATCTAACCACTTACGCATGTATAAATTGAAACCAAGAAACTAATCCATTAAAGTAATACATAAAAATATTTTAAATATGTTTATGACAATTTATATTTAAAAACAATGGTTCTCCTGAATCCTGCCTAGGATCTTCCGTCCTCCACACAAATGAGGAAATACGCAAGCACCACTGCAGCACACTATGAAACCAAACATTTCCAATGATTAATTGCATTGCTCAGTTTAACTTTTTTTCTTTTTTCTTACATTTGCAGCAAATTTGAAGTCAATTGTTAAAAGACCGGATCCACGAACACCAATTATTTGACTATCTATTTCATTGAGCATCAATTGTATATCATTGATTGGTATATTTGCAGAAACTGAACGATTCTCATGAGCGTACATCCAATATTTTAGTGACTCCACCTAAAAAGAATAACGTTTTATTATGATTATGGTTAACTTGCATTTAAATTTAAAACAAATGTGCGGAAAAATTACCGGACGATAAATGTCAGCAGAAATCCAAAATAGAATAGATATCATTGTAAGAATATATACCAATCTGAGTACCAGATGCCACTGAATATGCTCAATTTCAAGTACTCCAATCTCAATGAAAATTTTATCAATGCTGGTAGCGAAATAAAACATGTCTTCCAAAATCAAAACGATAACATGTGTCACTATTATCTCATTAACTAACCGAGAAATTCGTTGAACGGCAAGAAAATGCGTAATATTTATATTCCACTTAACGTGGTCTTGTTCGTTTGAAACAAATTGAAGCAAGTTTGAAAAGGATTTGGCTGACATCCATAGCATAAGGATTATACTGATAAAATACCCTATGTTAAAGCAACCAACAATATGACGGTAGAAGAATCCAATTGCTCCAAGTGTGAGCACTGTGATGTCTCCCGATGACATTTCCGTAGTGTCGTTGGTTATCAGTTTAGAAATATTTCGTTCAATGAAATAAGTGAAGCGGCCAGCCGCTTGCTGACGACTTATCCACCATTTGATACTCCAGTCAGATATGTGATCGTCTTCGGTTTGTAAACCACTAGCTGCTAAAAATGATATCAATGAGAGAATAGTGGCAATTACACAAGAGATGACTGTAAACACCCGTTTTAAGACAATCTTCCCGAATTTGTGATTTACAAGTGGAACTGGAGCTGAGATTGTGTAACTCAGTAAACTAATAAGCTCACTTTGTCGTGTCCAAAAAACTCTGACCATACTGAGTTTTGATAGAGACGTTGAAATAGCGGAAATCAGGAATAAAACTTGGGTTGGACTTCTGGGATCTGTTGGAGCATTACTACGAACATAACCAAACAGCCATATTACCATTAAAATGTAGTTAATGGAGCAAAGAATCTGTTGAGGGAGAAAATGTACAATTTCCACAGTATTTATGGTTGTATTACACTTGAGACGAAACGGGCAAAATAAAAAATAATAAGCAAAAGTAGTGACTGCTTTGTCCATATTGATCAGGTTATAGTTTTGTTCGTAATTAGTTTTTGGTAACTTGGAAACTTGGGGATTTTTTATTGTGAAGTGTGAAGTAATTTGTAGTTCTTCAAAGGAGGATACACTATTTTGGCTCATTGCAAAGGCTGTATAGTAGATATTGGTAGATATTTATTTCACCGTAAATAGATATATTTTATGTATGAAAACATACAATATTCAGATTTTTTACTAGTTTGTTTACGGAACTAAGTTTTCGATTCTAAACATCTTATTTCGGATAGAAACATATATTTTAAAATTCAATAATAGTTTTTATTTCCAATGTATATAAAATTCGCAACTGATTTTAGGTGTTATAATTATAAAATATCAGGCAGATCAACGAAGCTTTTACCCTGAATAAAGAAAACGGTAGCGACAAGTAGAGATATTACAACACAAGCTTTAAATTTTACATACACTTGGCATTTATAAAGTTATTGGATTCGGTGTCTCACAACGTCATTAATAATTAATCAACTTTTGTCAAAACAAAGTTTTAATTACTCACCAAGCAACACGGCTTAATTGTCTTAAGTTACGAAGACAGGTTTATACACGGCAATACATAATACACCATGTTAAAGCAATAACAAAGCTAACCCCAATTTGAAAAATAAAACTACAAACGAAAACGAAAGCATACAAAACAATTGAACACAAATGTGTTCTTGTATTTCCTGATATTGGCTTGAGAAGCATGATAAACCAAAAAAAAACTCTACCTATCTAAATGGCTACAATTATCGATAAGGTTTTTTTCTGCCGTCGTAATCGTACAACTGTTTTATGCATACGGCTTTGGCATTCAATGTATGTAATGTAATTACGAATCTAAAGCCAATCTGCAGAAAAAAGTCATATTTTCCACATAAATTGGCGATATTTGAAAGGCAAGCCTTTGAAGTTTTTGCTTTCCGGAAACTCCAAACATTCTAGAATACAATGAATCACCAGTTTGTTTTATAAGCATTGTAAAATATCAGGATATTCGACGGTAAATTAAGTGTGCGCATTTGTTTGACAGCCACAAAAACATAAACAGTATTTTTGAAAACTCTAAAAATATTCTGTAATAAAAACGATAAAAAAGAATTACCCCATTTTTGTATGATTTGATTAAACATAAGGCTTTCTAAGCACTTAACAAGCCATCACGACCCAAAACATGTTAAATGCCATGAACATTGTCAGTTCATGCTACCTGCAAATGCATTTTAATCAATTTCTCCAGCGAAATTCCATCGGAAATTTAACATTTCAATAGTATAATTCAAGGCTAAGACCACATCTTTTTAGTTGGAACACTATTTAAATATTCATTCAAATAAACTATATACCATTACCAAAAACACTTGTGAAAATACTTTATAGTTTATGTGCTAAAATTCTCCAAATAAAAAGCCTTGAAATTATCCATACAACCTTGTAAAACCCCAAGTTTAATTTCTTCATAAACCGTATGGAAATATTAAGCAGCTAATCCTAGGCAATTTTATTTTCTTACCTCTCAATTCTCTTATTATTCCCAAGTTCTGATAGATACGAAAACATACCAGTATTGGTTTAAACCAACACAGAGAGACAAAACGTAATAAAATATTAATCGGCAAGTTTTCCTAAAAACGTGTTGTTGTATTTAATAAAATCTTCAGCAAACCAGCGTGGCGTCTGCACTGCACTCTTCGTTTATTTTATCACCTTTTGCTCCTATGTTAATTTTAATCCTTGTTTGCTTGAAAAGATAATACATAGTGTTTTTGTGCTACTAAATGGAATACACTACTTGCACATAGTCTTCCTGTAGATTGCACAGTTTGAAGCAATATATACCAAATATTGGCATTTTATAATAGGGAAAATTTAACAAATCTTCAAAAAACAGACTACTGATGGCCAATTTATTAACATTTTCCACCTGGTTAACGGGCGCCATATAACTTAATTCAAGTTGAGTTTATTAAATAATAGTTTTTTACAAATGTCAATTCAAAGTCAAATATACATTTAAAAGTTGTATATTTGCACTTTAACAAGGTATACAGTTTTTGCTAGAGCATTCTGTTGAATCAGTTTGACTAATTCGTTTGCATCGATCAGTTCCATTACTGGAGAGAACTTGATTTAATGAAAAAACTTGCAATGGATCAAGATGCTGCCCAAAGTCAGCCAGCTACCAGTTGCAGCAGTGGTACTAAGGGCAACAATAATGTCAACCGACCAACATATAGAAGACCAAGTATTGGTGGGCTTGTAGTACCTATCGAAGGTATTCCCCGAAGAACTTCCACAGCTTCCTCGACATCTACATCAACGAAGCTGAAAATTGCACGACGATTAAGCCAGGCTGGCCTTCCAAATCCACCTCCTCAGCAACAAAATCAACGGGTTTCTTCAGCAAGTTCTACTGTAAGTGCATTATATATAAAACGCTTAAAAACTCCAATATGTATTGATCTAGTTAACAAATTTTAGAATGTTTTATATACAGGCTACTATAGAACAGGATCTGATTTTTAAAAACCCCAGAAAGCAATGTAAAGACTTTGACGATGTAATGGAAAAAATCACCACAACTTCCAACTATCAAAAGGCTTTGCTCTTCTTTGTGATTGCACCAATTGCTGTAAGTTGAAAAATCTTTTCCCAAGAATCTTTTTTATAAAAAAATGAACGACTGTAATGTTTTTTTTTAATCGAATAAATTCCCGACCAGGCAATCCAACCCATCTTGGCTTACAATGCTGTATTCATGCTGTACTCACCTGAACACTGGTGTACCTCTCCAGACCGTGCTTACTATGATGACCCTGAAGAATATAAGCTTATCAATATTCCACTGTTTGTTACCACGCTTTATAATATAAATTTAATTTTATTTAATTTAATATTTATTATTATCGCCAGTAAAATTATACAATTGTTTAACTGCAGTGTAAACGGAACCGATGGCGTTTGGAAATATTCATCTTGCTCCATGTACGGCCCACTCCGCTCTGAGATAACCTGCCCCTATGGCTGGGAATACGACAAAACCTACTACGAACAAACAATGGTCAGTGAATATGGCTGGGTATGTGAAAAAGCTCAAATCCCTACCCTCGTCTTTCTCGCAGGAACCATTGGAAATGCACTTGGAATACTAGGATTCGGCGTGATGTCTGATAGCTGGGGTCGTAAACCCACTTTATTCATTGCAATTCTCACAAACGTTATCTTCCGCATTCTCAGCTTATTCTGTGGTACACACTGGTATCTTCTTTGCATTGCCCAATTTTTAATTGGCTGTACCACCACCGCTCTATTTGTCGTTCCCTCCCTAATCGCTGCAGAGCTTTGTAACAAAGACGAGCGCGCTGAAGTATACGCCATCACATGGACAGTTTGTCTAGTTGGCTTATCAGCTCTTCCATTTATTGCATGGCTTTGTGGAGATTGGTTCTACATAGGTTTGTCCACAGCAGGTCTCGGACTCCTAATGCTAGTTTACTATCCTCTTGTTCCCGAGTCACCTCGCTGGCTACTCCAAAAAGGAAGGGTGGATGAGGCAGCAGCGGTTCTAAAAACTGTTCAAGATTACAACAGAAAATTTGCTGAGCCCACTAAAAAGAATAGTGCCACTAGAATTGCTGACCTTAGTCGAAAAGAAAGTTCGCATAACAATAGACCCCCAACTGGTCGTAGATTATCTTGCATGTCAGTACCCAGATCTTCAAGTATTACATCAGCCGAAGACACTGCTAGTTTGGAATACATAAAGAGTCTTCTGACTCAAGTTTTAGAGAAGCAGTATGACAGGGAGGAATGCATTTCCATTGCTGAAGGTCGTGGTGCTCAGTTGGAGGATCGGTCGAAGACTACTGTAATCTTTACTCGACGTAATATGGCGAGAAATACATGTCTTTTGGCGATTTGTTGGTCGGTGAACTCGCTGATATATAGCACGATGACTTATAATTCTACGCATATGAGTGGCTCCCACTTTAAGAATTTCTTCCTTTTGGGGATTATTGAAGTAAGTTCGGGATTCTTTGGGGGATATTTGACGGACACGCTGGGAAGAAGGTGGACACAGACTGGGGCGTTTGGGTTGTGTTCTTTGGCGTGTTTTGCTACAAGTATTATGGTTCATCAGAGGGAAATTGAGGTGCTTTTGGCTACGTTGGCGAAAATGTTGGTGACGGTAAGCTATTTGGTGGTTTATTGTCAGACGACGGAGTTGTTTCCTACGGAGTTGAGGTCGACCGGAAGTGGAATTGTTTCGACTATAGGAAATTTTGCTTGTATTTCGGCTCCTATAATTTCAGAATTGGTATGATTGGACGCCACAATTCATGTATTCTAAATATAGAAGAATTTCAGTAAAGTCGAGAGTTTTAAGCGGTATATTTTTTATTGTTTCTTTTTTCAGAGTTCTTCTAGTGCTACATATCCTTGGCTTATTATGGCAGCCCTTGCTGCAGTTGGGATGATTGCGGCTTCCTTCCTTCCTGAAACTCTTTATTTGGGTCTGCCGGAAACTATTGAAGAAGCCAATGCTATAGGAAAAGGTAGAAAGTTTTGGAGTATTCGCACTGGAAATGAAAAGAATATTATAAAAATAAATAAATAAAAACTAGTGGAAAATAAATGAAGGGTAAAAATTAGCGTCAAAGAATTAAAACGTTATAATTAGTTAGTAGCTCTTAAATGCAACTAGTTATAATCGATTCGAATAAAATCTACTAATAATCATACATTATAAGAATCCATGTTAAGCAATATATCAACATAGGTTGCATCTCTAGTTTTGCTTTTAAATAAAGTTCAGCGTTTAAATGCTTAATTTGTTTCCCATCAGGATGTATCATATGTTGTAATTCGTACCTTATGTAAATGTATGACTTATTTACAATAAATACTATACCTTTTAGTAGCGAGACAAATTACTTCATTATTTTTATCAGAATACATTTCGAATCTTGTTTACTTGAAAAACTGTGTTTGTATTTAAAATGAATGTTGAACGTAATTAACGGATTAGAAAACGATGTGAAAAGTTTTGCAAAGCGATACAATAGTTAGTTTTTATTTGATTTTGTAAACAAACAATGTGTTTTTTGGAAAGTTGTGATCAATATATATGTACATATGTGTGCATACATAACACATGGGTTGGCAGGTAAATACAACCTAGGTTAGAGGTTCTTCCGCCGTTGGATCACAGAATTGAAGTGATCTTGTCACGGTTTCAAATTTACTTGTATATAATTCCGGTCGGGATGAATTCAATTTCAATTGGAAATTTCCAGAACAGTTTGGTACCCCATAAAGCATCAAACAAGTAGGTTCATCTTCATGAAATTTAACAGATTTTGTTGCTCCCTCCCATCCCACATACTGGTCCAAATTGACACAATCCTCTGTTTTATTAAAAAGAATTCCATTCCCTTTGAAATCGATTTCGTCAAATAGCATCACTTGATTTCCATCTGTCAATTGATCCTCATTTATATTCACTTCCTCAGTATAACTCTCATCACATTTAAAACTACAATGGCTTATAGCTTTAACTGGATATATTTTCCAATGTCGCAAATCATGATGATACGGAGTTCCTGGTCGAAGCTCAATACTATCGTGTCCCGCCGTCCAGTTCATTTGACAGTCAACATTATTGTATAATTGAAAGCATTGACCTTTTTCAGTAACATTGGTATTTGCTGATTGTATCCGGTAGTTAAATTTTCTTGGGATAACATGACAACCTTTCACATTTATTGTTTCCATAGCACCTTAAAAATAATAAAACATACAGTCATTACTTTTTAGTAAAAATCTAAATTTGCATAAACATAAAATTTGTGACCACTGACCTCTGTAAAATGGCCTATCAAATAGGGTAACATTTAGACCATCTTCTGTTGGAACTCTTCCCGTAACGTTAACACTACATTGGTCTCGACAAGGTCCTACCGAAACGGTCACATTATTGAACCCCCAGTTACCCAAGTAATGATGGGATGCTGAGCGGGGAAGTACTTCAATAAAGTTTCCTGTGCAGTCTTCAGATGCAAAAAATCTAGCACAATTCCCTTTTGTATTTATAGCAACTACTTTCTTTTCCATTGTTTTGGGAAGGTGGTTGCATGTTGAAATGTCCACTTCTGTTTTGTTGCCTACTTGTTTAAAAAAAACATTGATTTAAATTTCGTCTTTAGAAATATACGGATTTATATAGTAAATTGGTTATTTTACCTTTGTGATTGAATTCAGTATAAAGTACAATGGATTGCGAGTTAGCCAACCAAGCTGATAACTGAAGCGCAAGAAAAATAACAACCAGAAATTTATTAAAATCCGTCATCTTATTTTTCCCAAATTAGTAAATAAGCTACTAAGCTCTGTTGAAATACATATTGTTGTGAGCATTTCTCTTTTGGAATCATAAATAGGTTTTTGACGTAAACCAAATTTATAAAACAAACATATTGGAACATGCATTGCATGTCAAGCCCAAAAAGGTAAGTACGCAATAACTAACTTTTAGTTTCTATACTCATCATCATCGGTATACGGTATTCGTTATATTTGTCTAGCGGTTAATGCACGAGTACAGATTAATTTCAAAGCAAATAAATCCTAAACTAGAATAATTCAATATATACGAAAATGTTTCGCTTAAAGTCTCGTTAGGTATTAGTGTCTAGTTTCATTTAATATATTGGGACCACCCACTCAAAACAAATTCATCTTGAATACGTGACGTTTATGGTATTCGAACCGCTAGATTTTTCATATTTACATCTAACAATGCTCACACGAACACAGTTTCCGTTGTCAAAAATCTATTGTAAAAGTATGAATAAAATATATTTTACAAATTGCAGTCATTTGGTTTCAAGGTTGCACATGCCCCATCATCGCTTTATGATATTATCATTTCAAAACTATTTATTGAGTAGGTGGCTATTACATTGAAAAGACATATTTTAAAAGCAGCATGCCTTTTTAAAATACATACAAAAAAACTATCGAAATAATGTACAACTTTAATCAGTTTTCGGGTTTGATTTTCCTTGTCAGCCAATTTTTAATTCTAGTCGTTCATTCACAAACTATAGTTTTGTTTGACGATTTTTTACACAAAGGTAATTACTATATTAAAAATATATACATTTGTACTATATGTTACTTCACTATAATTATGATCAAAATCTACCAGGTAAACAAACGGTACTTAACGTTTCATCATGCCAAAACCTTCCGAAGGAAATGGAGAAAAAGGTTACTTCCATAAATACGAATGGAATCTGTGTACGATTTTATGCAGAGCACGACTGCTCCGGAAAATTCATTGAAGTTCTTCCCCGTTCACCATCCCACCACTTCTTAGGCGATTGGGGTTTTAATGACATGACTGTTTCAGTTGGGCCTTGCCTACATGAGTGCAACGTCAACGTTACCGGTCCAGTTCCATCAAAAGAAAATGGAATTAACATTACAGTTTATGACAGAATTAATTATCAAGGTAATAATATTAACTAACTTATGATTCCCAAGTTACAAATAGAAACTTAACTTATATTGAAATCCAATTTTACAGGAGTCATGGAAACGATGAACGTAAAAGGTTGTACGTTAATTCCAAGGAAGCTAAACTACAACATTTTATCCATTAATACGACATCCGACGACGGCCACTGCTTTCAACTGTACAACAATATCGACTGTCAGAAAAATTGGACTGCAGGTCAAGATAGCATTGAGCTAAGGCAAGGCTCCCCATTTCATAACGACATAAGACGCTGGCTATTTCCTACTGCTAAGGCAATAAGCCATTGTAGCTATAAATGTGATAAAACCACTTTATCCCCAGAAAGCACCCAACCACAATTAAAGCCTACGATAGAAAATCCACTAGTTTTGTACGATGAAATAAATTTCAGAGGAAATGGACTTCCGATCCAAATGCCCAACAAAGGAATTTTAGGAGATTGTCTTAATTTAGACCAATTTGATGGCTGGGAAGGTGCTACAGCATCTTTAAAGTTTTACCTTAATCAGACTAACTGTTTGGTGTTATTTGGAGCAAAGAATTGTACTGGGCATTTTGACTTGAGATTGAATTCTTCTGCGAATGACCTTAGTTTAAATAAATTTGAGGGTGTAACGCGATCATTAAAATTTTGTGATCCCAATGCAACTCCAGATTCTCAAAAGCAATCTGGTGAAAAGGCATCTGCAAAGTCGGTGTCAAGGTTTAGTGTTATATTGCTCTTGGTTGCGGGGTTTATTGCGGGGATAATTTTTCTGGTGGCAATTGTAGGGAGGTGGTATTACCCTAACATGAATTTGAGAAATGCTGTATTAGGACGCTTTGGAAATGAAATGGGATTTAGTGGTCCGAGTTTAGTGCGTTTGTAAAAATAATTTACTTTTGAAATTTAAAAGAATTTAATAAACAAATAATCATACTATAAATTTTTACACATGATATTCTTGCTAAATTAACTATATGATTTAAAATTGTTACACATGTTCTATATTTTTGAAGTATTACAATGAGAGGGTTTTTTTAAACGACAGACTTGTCTTAAAGGTAAGCAACTAATTCACAAATATCGTTTCTTTTATAATAAAAAACATTTTCATATAAAATTGCAATTCCATTACACGCATATATTAAATCATGTCATTAAATTTAAAATACTTTATGGTTCAACAAATCGTGTATAAAAAGTTATTCCTAATTTACTTCTATCGTAATTTTTTGTCTTATTAAACAAATAAATTTTATTACATGCTTAAAGTACCAGAATATAATGATAGGACTGAGCATAAGAGACTAAATCGCATCGAACTAGTTTAACTGAGATATATTCGATTGAAAGACAAGTATAGCATGTAATCTAGTAAGTGTGGTGAGAATCAAGTCCATCGTCTGTGTATCTTTTTCTAAACTTCTTGTAGGGCAGACAAGTTGCCAAAACTTGCCAAAAAGCAAAATACCATCAGTATTTTGCGTTATGATGTTAGAAATATAATGTCATAACTGTAGCATTCTTTCCGTAGGTGTTAATTTAAGTAAGCGGTAATCAGTCTGATGTGGTACTTGTCCTTAAAAGTAAAAACCTTTTTATTAATTAGTAAAACTTTCGTGTGCTTGCCACGAGCGTTGCTCCTTAATAAAATTTAGATTAAAAGTTCAAATTTATTAATTCTTTGCCGATGGTTTAATCAATAAGCATAATTGCTCCATATTGTTTTTTCGGTAAAAATGGTTTTTAAGAAGAAGGGAATACCTAAATCATTAAATGAGATCAAATGGAAGATTACGTCAGTTTTATACTCAGTTTATAAATTCCTGCTTTAAACTATTAGTTTTACTATGTTTTAACGGAGTTGCTGACTTTTCGAAAAAATTAAAACCAAAACTAAATCACAGACAGTGAACTAACTAAATAGGGTAGCCGATTCCTGGTAAATTTGATCAGATTCGACGATTTTATGAGGCAGGCGAGTAGAAATGTATTGGTAAGAATTATTAAGTGACGATTGGGTAAATGGTCCAGTTTTACGTTATTACAACAATGAACAAATATTTCAAATACGTTAATTTCGTCACATTAAATACATATGAAGTTTATGACATAGTGATGCGACAATAGTATAATGCTACCATTATCAAAAGAGAACAACGCGTGTTAAATAAGTTTATATCACGTGTATATATCAGTTTAC
>JAQFZG010001471.1:0-21024 GCA_034695465.1 Entomobrya nicoleti | reverse complement strand
ACGTTTCGGTAATTATTTATTGTTGTTCAGTTAGATAAAAGTTTCTTTTTAAATCTCATGATGCTTTATTACGAAACGGAAAGTCTTTGGTTATAAACGTGTTACTTTGCCCTTTGAATTATTTTTTTTAAACTGGTAGTTAAATTTACTTTAGCAGTTTAGCAGACGTCATTTGGTAACATATTTTGTTATACATGGATTATTGGAAGTTACAAAAAATATTACATCAAATCGTTCAATGGTAACGTGTAATGATGTTGTGCAAGGTAATGTGTAACAAGACTATTTTTACCACCACCTGTGTCACTTTCTCTTTCAAATTTAAAAATTAATAGTTGAAATATTTTTGGCAACGTTATTTTTTTGCTCGAAATTTAGCTTATCCTATTTAATAATTTTAAAAGTTTTATTACGTAAAGTAACGTTTTCCCATTATTCTTATTTGCAACCCGAGTCTCACAAGGAGCCCATTTTGATTTTAAATCATTAAAAACTAACATAAAAATATTGCTTTCGATAAAGTTGACTTATGTATATTTCACCAAATCTCCATTTGTTACGTTGTATTCATAGAAAAACCTATTGTTACATAGGTATGTGAAATGTACAAGTCTACAAACGTAATCAAACTTTTAATTCCAGTGATGTTCTTCCTTTTACTTGTTAGTCAGGTATGACATTTTACTGCTTTACCTTTAACTCATTTTCGTCAGTAGTTGGCTTAATTGGCTAACACAAACAATACCATGATCAAAACTGTTTAAATTGGTTTTTGATACAGAAGAGCAAAACATTGTTTGTCAAACATTCTATAGTTTAGTGTTCAAAGGAAAACAAGTACTAAATTATCTGTTTGAAATATTTTCAGACAAAGGTTGCATTTTACGAATCTATTAAACAAAATTGATTAGGCAAATTATTATGTACCAATTAATGTAACAAAACCAGTTAATGTTTTTTTCTCAATAATTTAGATCTGTGAGGAATCATAGTATTGTTATCGAGCAAAGTTTGCATACGTTACAGAGAAAGACAAAATTTGTATCTTGGAATACACATGTCTCGCTTTCGGATAAGTTCAGATTCAAAAACAAATGGCTTTCCTAATTAAAAAAAATCATTCCATGGTCAGGCCTCAAATAAATGATTGTAGTTTGCTTACAATATTGCCGACACAAACAGTTTTGTATGTACGATCAAGTAAACGAATTTCCTCAAAACTTTGAGTGAAAGTTTATATTCTATTGTTGTATTCCAAGCACCACGTTCAAATTTGTGCTTAGTAAAATGAAACTGATGCGTATTTTTTGAATAGTAAGCAAATTTTGGTATGCGAGTAAATATCGCTACAAAAATATTTTTACTTTCATATAAATTTAATCTTGTACGTCATCTGGTACTCTGATAGACGTTTGCACTTTGCACTGTAACTTTCCATGATAATTTTGCAAGCTTTCTCTGTATACTTGATAATAAAAAAACAGAATAAACCAACAACAAAGCGTATACATACAGTTTCCATATATTAGTTTGATTATTTATATTTGGTTATTTTTAAGTGCTATGTTGTTATATTTCAACATAAGTGTTGATGTAGAATAAGCTTTGATGGGACTTAAGACAAAATTTCACTCAGGATCACTAATCACAATAAATTGTAACGAAAATCAAGAATATAAAATTACCCGAGCAATTGCATAGCAGCAAATAAATGATTCAGTGTTCCATAATTATTCAAAGAAAATATTGCTTAAGTCACACGTGTTGAGATGCAATTATACAACAGAACTGCTTGTATTTAAATAAGTGAAAAATCTCTATTTTTAGGTTTTAAATAAATAATTAGACAGGTGTGATTAAAGTGCATTTAATTTACTTACAAAAATTAAAAATTCATAACGACTTTTAGTTTAAAAAGCTTTTAAAAGAATTAACTAGCACTTCTACAAGATGACATTTGGAACATGGTATTCAGATTCTAGAAGATAACAGGTTTTGTGACTTTCTTTTGAACTGTAATCTTACTCATTAAACGAAAGTTGTTACTTGCTAGATGTACATATTTAGTGTTCGTGTTCTAATGGATCATACAAAGTAGTAGAATAACAGAGTTTAATCTTTTCTATTGTTTATTTTGGTACAAGAATTTTTTTAACCAAGGCTATTTTTTGTAGTGTACAAAATTTATTAAGTTTTGTGTTCGTATTAAATTTAGTTTTTAAAATTTGATGGAATGAAGTATTTGATTTAAAACTGATTGTGAGTTTTTTAAACTTGTATTTAGCATATAGGGTCATATATCAAAACATGTATACTCCGTGAAAAAAAAATATTTGGATGCCAAGTAAATAGTTTCATATGATACATCAAATAATTAACATTCCTAAAGTTGCATCTTGAATGATATTAGGTAAAACTTTCTGTCAATAGAATGGAGTTACTTAATAAAAAGAGTCCTTCAAAAGTTTACATTGGTTTTCTGAACTTATGTATGTATGATGTATATAGCAAAAAGGACCATCAAATCCTTTATTTTATACAATTACCTTGAAAACCCATTTTGAGAATTTGATTGTTATTTGAGAACAAACAGTACGAAAATCTTCTGCTAAGGTCCAAAATGAAATACTCAATGAAATAGAATCATTGAAGAAATGGGATTTAAGCAGATACGAACTCGTTTATATTGTCATCACTCTTACAGTCAAATTCTGTGACATGAGAAAAAAACAGCCTTGAGAAGCTTAGTGCAAATTTAATCATTCTATCTTGTTTTGTCATACAGAAATTTCCATAGAAATTTCTTTCAGAAAACAAGACAAGAGAATATTATTTGTAATGTTTTATTTTGTAGGAAATTTGACCAAAGAAGGAAAAATGTGTTTTAAAATCGATTTTAGTTGCATTTGAAAAGGAAGGAACACAACAACTGCATTACCATGCAGACCTTTTTTCCACATCTTTTTGTATGGTGAGTTGTGAGCAAGGAGGTTTTCCAAAAGCATGTGCATTATTGATTTTGTACGTGCAATGAAAATTTACCATTTTATTCAATAATTTATCAAGCGACGAACAAGACCATACTGCCAAACAAATATCCGTTTTTGCTACTGTTTTTCTTAACTTAAAGTCTTGATATGCTTGTCTAATTGCATTGCAGTAGGAAAAAGTTGAATTTATCTGTGTTTTTATAAGTCTTATCATATCATTGATCTCCAACCCAATGATATAATTATAAAGTTTATTCAATATTCCAGGGCATGAGAATATAGGTGATAAAATACAATGAAACATGTTGGATAGACTTGCCATATATTTAAATTCATTTCATCCGAGCTGAGAAAATTTTGGACGAAATTGTGCTTTAGGTGTAAAAGAAGCAACCCATTAATAACCAAACTCTAAACAAAACTAATTAAACTCTTGAAAGTTTTTGGAATACAAC
The DNA here is from genome assembly GCA_034695465.1 of Entomobrya nicoleti. Lineage (NCBI taxonomy): Eukaryota > Metazoa > Arthropoda > Collembola > Entomobryomorpha > Entomobryidae > Entomobrya > Entomobrya nicoleti. Next base: position 17,579 of record JAQFZG010001471.1, on the reverse strand, counting down.
CCAATGTTTCTAATATTTAGTATGCTAATATGTTAATTAAGACTCATTATCCGATTTTCAGCTTTCTTATATTGCAAAACCCATTTCACCTACTTTTACGTGTATATTTTTTGAATGTGTAGTGTGAATAATGTGTGTAGTCCTTGATTTTTGTTCGGTTTCGTAACTTTCTTTCTTTTCATTTAAGTTGAAAATACGTTTTACAAAATGAGTTCGTGCATTCGAATTTACTGGTGCAGTCGAAACTCAGAAGATATCATTGCAAAGAAACTTCATATATGTTGCACGGTAAAGAATTACCACATAAATATGTTGTTGGATTTATTGTTTTTATCCTTTCGCGTTTAAAGGAAACCCGGAAATTTTTGTTATAATTCAACAACAATTAGTTTTGTATTTAACCAGTGCTATTTTTCTATTATTTAAGTTGAAATTAAATACAAAGAAAAAGTGAATTAAAATAAATATCACTACGCAAGAGTAATGTTTTCCATATATTGGGCTTTTCACCAAAGCATTGTTCGAACTACCATAAATTTGCAACAATAATTTCGACAAAAAAGTTTACTTTCTCTTCGGCATATGATAATATATATCTTATAAATGTTTACCCGTCTACCTAAAAACTTTCGGAAAATTCTTGAGAAAGTTCCGTGATTTTCATATTCCCACCTTTTACACTTTACTGTAACTGACACGCGGCAAAGCATGTTTTACAATGTGGGCATATTAAATGAACAGGCTTGTTATTACGGAGCTGAAAGCAAAGCTCAGCGGAGTATTGGCTTTATCGTGTTTGTCTGTCCGTAAGCACAATAACTCAAAAACACGTTGACCGATTTGGCACAAATTTGGCATGTGGGTCACTATGGTCCAGGGCAAGAACCCTATTGATTTACAGCTCCCTAACCCAAACCACAAGGTCAAAGTCGAAAGTTTTCAACTTGTGCATAGTGTACATTTGAATAAAACAATCGAAAGCTCTTGTCGACTAGATTGCGAATCATGTGTCACTGTGGGTTGCAGTGACCTTGAGGGGTCAAAAATTGGGGTCAAAGGTTGCAATGTCAAACACATGTCATGTGACATGTCCTTTGAAAGCATTTTTCAATGGCAACAACAACACCAAACTTCATGTTTAATCATAATCATGTATCGTATCGTTTCAGCTCCGTCGTTATGATCGCTATTACAGCGGGTTTATTGGACTACTTGTCTTCTACTAACAAGCCTAAATTAAATAATGCTCCCCACTTTGTATGTTGTAGGTTTCCGGTATGGCAATTTCTGAATACATATTAGAAATTTTTCCGCGAAATTCGAATCAGTTTAAAATACCTTTTGACACTTGAAAGCTTTCTCGACTTTACAAGCCGGTTACATTAAAATATCTACTTCTGAAAGCTTATTTTCCACAAACGTTCTTTACTTTGGCGTCATTATTGGAAATGTCGATGGAATCTATCAAAAGTTTTCAAACTTCTAGTGTTGTAATCAGTACTCTATAGCACAGGTTGACATAATAAAATACATCAAACAAGTTGACCACACCTTCAATACTTACAAAGTGTTTTTAAAGTACTTTAAATGTGACAACTTATACTAAGTCTTTGCGCTGGGTTTCCAATTCTTAATTTACATGTTATCTAAACTAAAAACTAAAGTTCAATTTCTCTTGTTTATTTTTAAGCTGCATAAAATCAGGTAACATTTAACCATGTGAGTAAAAGTAATTACATCAAATCCATTGAAATCCTTTGTAACACATTATTTTACATCGAGAAAACACGCATTGTGCCTTCCTGTCTCAATTACTGCAAATGATGTTGCGTAACTTTCTTCATATGCTAATTAAGCTTTTATGCTGCATAACAAAAAAAACATGTATGATATAATTTTTTGCAGCCCACGCATTTGAATAACAAATCGTGTCTATTAACCGTATACTCAGAAAGAATCACATTGAGTTTCTTACTAACCAAAATTAGATACATATTAGATTGGCGACAACTAGCGTGCTTATTAGTATACGTGCTGCTGAAGGCTGCGTATACCCTTTTGAATATACTGGTTACACCAAGCCAATCTTATAAAAAACCTGGGCTGCATATGAAGTCCTCTTTTTACGTTACGAAGTTACGGAGAAAAAATCAAATATTCGCCCATTTTTATTGGACCATATGTCGTATGTATCCTATATACGAGTTTACCATTTAGAATTCAAGGAACAAACTAAGGCTCATGCTGAGTTGGCAGTATGATCCAATTCACTTGTTGACTTTAATGACGTGTTCGCGACTCAAATCCAAAATTTTCTTTATATCATAAATCTTCCTGGAAATCGGTAATTTGAGCACCATGCTCACACCACGATACAATTGACAGCGAAGTTTTCCCTTTGAAAATTTTCAAGTGATTTTGATTACGAACCATGTCATAACAAAAAAATCGTATTGCGTTTCAGCTATTTTCCTTGTAACCATGTTGCATGTTCGTGTGTAAAGGTACTTGCATAACAAAAAAAAGAAAAAAGGGCGTTGGGTAGAATTTTTTCCATCAACCATGTTTATGAAATTTAATTTAACAGCGGGTCTAACTCATATTGGTTTCATGCTAAAAAATTGTGTTCTCTTTAAACAAATGTCATAATCAGTAGTTGCTGTAGTTACGCCATATGGGAGAAAAAGTTGATGTAACTTGTTTGCTTCTGAAAAAAGAACACTCGTTTAGATTTGGACTCAAAAACATGTCAGAAATTATAGCCCTATTTGTACGACACTATTCTGGAAAAATCGTTTTTAAGCTTATGTACCAAGATTCGTAAATCAATTTTTGGTTCACTTCATTGGTTAAAATTGCGTTATATATATTTATATATGCATATGCATGTATATATATTGTCTCACGAAGTCATACTCAAAATTTCCAGTAGATCTAAAGAACCAACTGATCGTGCATTAAGCGTGAAAAAACCGTCTAAATAAATGGCTTCATTTCATAAAATATTGAGATAACAATGCGCATCACTGAATCTATAAATTCTAAAGGTTCATATGAGAAAGCATTTTCTGTTTTTGTATGCTTATTTGCAGTAACAACCAAAAAATAGTCCCATGGTCATCATAAAAATACAGCAAAATCAATGGAATAACATCTTTTGAAGCTTTTTTCACTTGTGGGTCACTTTATTCAACCAATGTTTAAACTTCTCGCTATTACATCGCATCCTTTTCATTGTGTCATTTTTGGAAAGCCATGACAGAAAAAAATATGTTTTATGCAACGTTTGTTATCTTTTTCCTAGAATATTATGAACGACACTTTATAACGGCTTTTTTCGAGTTCTATTAAGGATACTTTCAAAGTAAATGTCATTGTCAAACTGTCAAACGGCAACGACCACTCGGTCATTCAGTCCGTATTCGTGGAGTTAACTTTAAAAAATGTTGAATGCAAAGTAAAAGATGTTTTTGAATAATGGATTGGTTCTCAGATGTTTTTTTTCAGTGACATTTCCCAGATAAAAGTTATGTTGATATACGTTTAAGACAAACAGTTTCGTTGGAATTTCGACAAAGCTAGACTGGAAAAGACGGAGATGGGAATATTTTCAACAAACGAGGTTCAGTGAAAGTATGGCTTATAGTCTACGATATTGTGTTTCTTTTCTTTACGGTTTTTTCCTGAGTTTTTTGGGTACAAAAAATCTGGAATCTGATAAAGTTGGGTTCATGGACTACTTTCATCATTATTGAGTAGAAATGCTTGAAATGTACACTTAATCCATCATGAAATCGATGGATCATTCAAAGTTCATGACAATATGAACTGAATTATTTTCAACTTCGAAAAACTTTCACAGTTGCTACTTTTTGTCAAATAATATTTTATAAAATGATATATTTCGTTTGGAATTCTATGCTGCAAAGTATTACTGAAACTTGACATTATCCTTTTTTTAAAGACTTTGCCAACTTATCATCTCAACACTTCCATAATCCAATCCATTGGTTGCTAATGCTACCACGGAATGCTTTCAAGAACGACACTCTGCAAGGTTGAACATGGATAAGATTCTAACAACAGGAATTCTGTGGTGGTTTCCTTAATCCAATTTGTTGATTGCGTGCCCTTGTACCCGTGAACTTCAATTGTGAGAGAAAGTTGCTACTTACCCAATTCGGTTTCATACAGCTTGCACAATTGTAAGTTATATGATATGAGAGCATGGATACATAAATGGACCTATGCTTTACGCAATATGAAGTAAAATTAACTAGCATGATTTCATCACAATGTTTTAACAGATATGATAGAATCGCAATTAATTCGTAATATATGAGCTGATGTTGCTAGGTCAACCTTTGACGGAAATTCAGTGACGGAGTTTTAATCTTTATTATTATTTGCTACAAAACAACTAATCTATTAAAGTTACTTTAGAACAATTTAGGAATTTATTATAGTATTTGAATAAAAGTAGTATTATTTATTTTGTACAATATACTATTTTGCACCCCCCACAAATTTACAGGCTTGGAATATTTACAAAACGTTTATTTCACGGTAAACTAGCTCTGAAATCGCCCCATTTTAAGCCACACTGTTGTCGATCGTTGCTGAAATGGTTTTAGGTGGAATTGAATCCATGACGACAAGAGCTATCGGTTCTGGGCTTCTAAATGATAAAGTTGGACGATTGATGGTTGCTACTGAAGAGTATCTTACTTGCCACCTCATTTTTGTGCGATTATATGATCGACGTATTGCAGCATGAACTTCATGGCTTATGAAGCAATAAACGATGGCAACAAATACACCCTGTTACACGGTAAACCAAGTGGGAAAGCATTAAAAAACGACTCATGGTAATAGTGGTGCGGTTGAAGCGACATAAATAGGAATATGTTAATAAGGTACCTGAGACGAGCTTAGAAAGGTATTCAGAATGATGTAGTACTTTTCGTAGTCCCCACTAGGTACATAGAGAAAGATGAGGTTGTTTACGCCCAAAACGGGGAAAAGAATCACTGTGGCTTTAGCAGCAGTTCTGCAAACGTGAAAATAAATCTTTTCAAGTTTCTAGAATTTTGTCCTTTTTGTCAAAAATGTGAATTTAGGTAGAAGGATTCATTCGTCAAACTAATGCAGATGAAATCTTTCTCTAAAAAAGATCAAAAGGATTTTCATCAAGGGATTCCGGGAACTAAATAAATATAGTAAGTGGGAAATAAGGACGCGAGGCTACAATTTACGTTAATATGACATATTATTAAATTTGTTTGCTTGTGTTATGCAACACAAAGCTGTTTATATAAAAATGAAAAGATGTTTACCGAAACTGGGAAATATCTGATCCGGACAGTGTCACCGCACTTTGAACCTTTTGAAGTAAAATTCTGAGTATGTTTATAAGAAATCCAAGATTAAGCTGCAAAAAGAGATATGAAAATAAAGTCTATTTATTTTAAGTAAACTTGGAAACGTACAAAGCGAATAAATACATTAACATGTTTATGCAATTTTTTTATTCAGTTTTAAAATAAAATAAACATAGCGCTTACCAGCAGTGCCAAAATTATAGGACCAATAAAAATCCAAATTTCATTCATTTCGCTATATCCCTTCCAGCATTGTTGACCAGCGTGTCTGATTTCCATGGTTACGCCGTATGAGAGTATTAATACAAATGGGATACCTGTTTGAATCCCAATAAAAGCTAATGTATCCCAAACTCACAAAGGACAAACGTAACTGAAGTGTATATTGTTTTACCCCATCCCACAAAGTAGTAGGCTTTAAATGGAGTGCCATTTCCAAACACTTGTGTTGTAAGTTTTCCGTTAAGGTAGACGCCTTGCACGAACATCCATCCTACCGTCGCAACAGTTGCGTAAAGATACGTGCATAAAATTCCCTTGCATAATATGTCCTTCAAAGAAACAACAAAGAAATTACAATGCTTCATAGATGAGTGTGATCGTGACAAACAAAATTCAAGTGGGAGTACTAACCACATCTCTGTAGTTGCTATCTCTTTGGAAAACAAATGGTTCCGTAATAATAAATAGAAGGATGAACCGCAAGAGCAGAGCTACCATCAGGTGAGCATGCATTTTAATACGTTCACACCAAAGAGATCTGAAATGGTTGAAGTACATTTATGTGCTACAAGGGCTTAGTGTTACTTTTCCATGATAATGAAATGAGATATTTTTTATTGAGTGTTACTTGAAACTGAAGAAGATTGAAAGTGCTATCAAGAGACAAATTATGGAAAGTGTGGATCCAATGAATAGCATGTATTGACACAGTGACGCTATGAATATTGCTTGTTGTTTCTATATATAAAAATGATATTATATTTTGTGGTAAATATATATATATATATATATAACTTTTAATTAAAATAAACAATTTTTAGTGAAAGTATTTACGTACGGTATTTTCAACATAAGCTTCATAGTTGTCTGCACACACTGTGTAATTAGTCCAGTTGCCCCAAAGCCATGTACTATTTCCCTGACAAATTCGTGTAGCACTTCCTTCAATATACTCTGCGGAAGTTTGGTGACTTTCTTGTAGTGTTTCAGAACATGATCTTGTAATGATTGTTCCATTGGGAGTGGGAGGCCAGCAGTAATGATTGTCCCATGTTCCATTGCAGTATGTGCCTTGTCAACAAAATGGTAAAAAATAGTAGAAACCAACTCATCTCAAGTATCTCAATAAGTTGATACTAGTTTGATAATTTGTTAGGTATAAATAAAAAGAATACACTTTTGGTGCACACGTTTGATAAGTGAAACCTTCATTATCCTTACAACATGGTTACAAATTTGTGTATGTATTGTCTACATGGCAACTTTTTCGCACCGCTGGATGTATAAACCAATTAGAGTCTAACGAAATACATTTTTAGTGAAATTGCTTAATGTGGTGCATTTTTTCAAATTAAAAAATTGTTCACGTGCACGTTTTTGTAATTAAAACGTTACGTTACGTCCTGAGTCCCAATAGATCCTAAATGATTGATTGTTTTTGCAAAAGTGATTATACTGCATTAATAATCACGCGGTTTGTTACATGCATTGTGTTTACTAGTGAGTGATTTTCTTGTTCTAAACTCATCATTAACTTTACATAGCTTAAAGGACAAGCGAACTTGCATATTTATATATTTTTCATGATTTTTGTACACAATGCAGGTAGAAAATTGCTTTCACTTACCAGGTACAAGCTTCCGTTGATTAACAAACCAAGTCTTTAGCAAACACTTAATTCCTGAGACAGACTGTAAATCCTTTAATTGATTTTTGTTCCATTCGCTCAGTGGAAGCGTTATATTTTCCCAGTTTTGTTGTTGTATATTTTGGACATATTCGTTCATGTGTAAATTCAGAACTTTAAGTATCGATAAATCACTGGCTTCACTGTTACTAATTGTTTCATCCATCCTCAACGAATGATGTAGTGTGGTAAACTCAAATACAAGAAAATTCTTTTTAATCTTTCACCAAAAATATGGGGATATCATTAGAGATGTATATCAAATATGTGAAAAGTGTTGGTTTGCTATGTAAACCGTATATCACAAAAATAGGATCGCAACAGAGCTCAGGGTCCGGTAACATCTAAAACACGACTGAAAGTCTAGTTCTTCGTGTGTTGCAGTTTGTATACAAGTGGATATAGTTTGCAAGGTTTGTTTTTCGTCGCCTTTGTGATATAAACAGACTTCAAGTACATACAAACTTTATTGCTTTCCATGTGCAAATTCATATATTCAACTCAACCACTGACAAGTTTCTGATCTAGACAACCTAATGATTACCTAATATATTCATCAGCGATGTCGTAGCATTGTTGCTATTTGGATAACTCAGACTTCTTCAAAAAATTGTAAATTCATTTGTTTAAACTCCATTTCATAAAGCCTCGACATACTGGCTGTTATGCAATAGAAAGAATAATATGTACAGTGAAAACAACAAAATATGTAAGCGGATAACAAAGTGGACTTAATTACATTGAAAGTATTATATAACTTCCCAATATGTTCGTTGGATGTAAATTTGTAAATTAATTTTACATCAAAAAATACTTGTTTTGCCGTTAAAAACATTTTTAGAAACAAACGAGGAACTAGATGTGGCTTTGAATGATAATTTTTTCTAAGAATTGTCTCTCGTTCGATTAAGAATTTCATAGTCAAATACCATTTATTCAAATTAACCATGATAAAAGGCTATTACTAGCCTCTCTACTTTATGTTGCGTAACTCAGGCATCACTTGCTTCATTTAAGTTTTCAGTAAGCTCATCAATAAGGCTTGAATTGCGCAACAAACAAGATTATATTAGTTGTTTATATAACACAACTAAGATTACATATGAATTTCTCGTTACTTAAAAAAAATAAACCCAATCGGCTTTGCCTTTTTTGCCTGATCAAAGTGTTTTTAAATATTTTGGTAGTAAGATTAATACTGAATGACTATTCAATGGAATTACAGCTTTTCCCGGCTAGCAAGCGAAGGTTTGTTTTAGGACCATACGATTTAAATACCAGTAAACGATTATATTTACTTAGGTTAAAACATTAAGCAGAATTCTGATTTGAGTTTGATGAATATTTATTTTCTAAACAAACCTACGCAGTGTTGGTGAGAAAACTGACAAATAAGTCATAGCTTTAATTGTCGATACTACAAAACTTTATACAGCACATTTATTTGACTAACGTAATCTGTTATATCAGTTTTAGAACTGGCTGCCTAAGTAGTTCGCAACAAGAACTTGTTGCTTTGAAATGCAGAATATTTGCAATACACCAAATTGAATTCCGTCAGAGTAAAACGACTGTTTTTTTATCCAGATTGTAACAAAAGAGTCCTTTTTTGCACCTATGCGTATTTACTTTTGGAGAACTGGTGAAAGGAGTATTTTGAAATGCTTTCTCGGTGAAAGCTCTCAGCATACTGAGAACGCGCTCAAATATTGTACCCGTTATATGCTCTGCAGTTTATCTCGCTCTCCGTACTTTCTCCAAGGGAGACTTAGCTGCAAGCGTGAGGAGAAAGTTAGAACTCCGCAAAGCTAGCATTGTGTGGGGAAAGTTACTTCAAAATATGTGTAATAGGTGGAGTTCGCGAATCTTGGGGGGTAGTTTGTTTAATTGGCGTATCTTTTAAACACTTAAAACATTTAGCAGTCTGCATTTAAACACCTGAATGTTGATTTAGGTTTGCTTATATATGAAGGGAGTTAAGAAATACTTTTCAATTTTTATTTTTATCTTTACCTGTGGCCTTTCAATGTAAACGTAAGCAGTCTATGTAAAAGCCTACCTTTGTTCGCGATTAAACTTTTACTGATGAAAAAGTACCTTTTATGATAATGCACAGCTAGATTAATAGATGGTGCTACGGAAACACAAATTTAGTTACGCTCTTTAGTGTATAATATTGTTTGATTTATAGCAAGTGAGCAAGGAGAGTTGCAGAAAGTGAAACCATCTAAATTTGTGTGTTTCAAGTATCGCAATAGAGAAACTTGTGTCGTTTACAACAGTTTGCCTGTAATCAACTTAAAATATTATCATTCTATCAGATTCAGGTTGGATCCCTTGGGCCAATTTTAACACAGGAAAATTAATACAACTTCTTTGTTTACATCTCAGACAGGTTTGTAAATCTATATAACTTTTTTCAACTTCTAATCCAATAACATGAAACAATGTCGCTTATCTTCTCGTTAATGAAATTTTGCCACACTGTAATTAAATTTAAAGACCAGTTTACTGGTTTTGGCAGCGCCTTTGATGCTGAGAATACCAAAATTGGTTTATATCACACTGTTATTGATTATTCTACGTGCTCAATAGAGTTATAAATACGCTTGGTATTTCAAATTACAAGAAAACGAACGAGGTCTGGACACAACAGGTTGCAAATGTTTATTGGGAAGTTTATAAAAAAATTGTGGGCATAATTATCGATGTATTTTTCTTAAAAACAGTAAACATTAGACTAATTTTAGTAATTTTTTTTGATAATCTTGTTACTTTAAGAAATTTTCCACTCTTAACAAATATTTGCCATAAAGTAAAAAAATATTTCAATTGTTATCATTAGTAATTGCAACTAAGAACACGAATTGATTTATATATGATTGTATATGTGTAACAAGGTTTTTATATCTAATATATGTCCACTTAAGGCAAATTATCACAAACAAAATCCTTCACAATCACAAGTCTCAAGGGGCAACATATATTTTGTTTGGAGTCCAAAATGCAATGCACCTATGCAGAAATTACGGCTAATGGAAAGTTACAGAACTATTTATTTAATGACTAACAACCGAACAGATTTTACAAGATATTTAAACAAATGTATGTTATTAGTGTCTGAGTTAACTTTCTTTTATGTTCTCATTCTTAAAAAGGATCTATTAAAATAGGAAAACCTTTTTCAATTCCGCTTTACATATACGTTACTGCGAAAGGTCACGTTGTATTTCCCAAGTTTTAGATAAAAGAGCTCATTAAGAGTTTCCTACGCGTAGTTATTGATCTGTATTTTCCAGGGACTTTTGTGAATAAAAAACATTTTCCTTTGCTTAAATTTCAACAGAAAACATTACTACACAGCGAGGAACAGCCTTACCAGAAACAAGTTATGGCAACAAGTCATGTGATGTAAAAAATCGTTCTGTTTCACCTCCTATGGATTTATTAATTCTGCTTTGATAGCAAACGTGAAAGCAAAATTGTGTAATATTTTTATCATGAACTCGTTGGAACAAAGTTAACTGTATTTGTAAGAAATATTGTGTTGTTAGCTAAAGCTGATTGGCCTTCTCAAGAAATACCTCTCCAACATGTATTCATATGTACTTGTTATAAAAGTTGGAAAGTTACAATTGTAAATATGTACGCTAGTTGAGCAGCTTTCGCTTAAATTTAAGAAATATTATTTTTTATTTCCGAGAATTGTTGTTGCAAATATTCATGATTTATTCAGTATCGCTATTCAAAGAAATTATTGAATTAGTAGATAAAAATGAAGTTATGTTACAGAAACCCCTTAAATGCATGGTTATATATGTCAATAAGATTATACTTCAAAGACATAAAGATACACATTGTAAGGGCATCTTTGATCTTTTAATGTAAAAAGCAGTCTTTTGAAAAGTCTATGATATTTGAAACCCTTAAAACTATTTTCTGTAAAATTCAAGGTAAATGTTCATTAAATATTTGCATTTGAAATAGAATTTCATTGAATTACATTACAGTTCTTTTGGTCCTTTAAAAAGAACTGTTGCTACTTATTTACGATTGTCACTTCACAAGAATAAAAGCGTAAACAAAATTTATACCTCAACCGGAAGTGAAATCTGACCTCATTAGCTTGTGCATAAGACATTCGTAACCTTTTATATTGTTATGTTTTCAAAAAAATCCTTTCATCTCGTTTGTACTACTTTTACTGAAGGAAGATGTGATTTAAAATGTGACGTGACAGTAATTGTTCGAATAAAACACATCAATTGCATTCAGTATATCAAGTGGAATTATACTTCCAGGTAAATCCTATTAATTTACATATAAAAGCTATTACATTTTTGTTAAGCTTGTGACAATTTTTTTCAGATTTATCATATTTTTTCATCTTCACGGAGATCAATTGGCTCAAGTATCATTATTATTGTGACACAGAATGTCTTAGGGGTCTTAACAATAGCAACGTGTTCAAGTTTAGCCTTCGATCTGCACTCAAAATGGGTGTCAAAATGAGTTTGTAAGTTTTCAAGATGCATATCTGACATCTTGTTGACATACATATACATATACTTCTGGTGAAAGAGCTGACCTGGAAGAGACTCGAATTTCCTGCTCCTATTGTCTTGAAATAACTCTTTATCTGGAGCACCAAAAAGATAAATTGGCATTTTAGAGAATAGCAAGCTGGGAAAAAATTTTCAATGTAAATTTAGAAATGGAAATTTGAAAATAAGGGATAGACAAAATGTTAAATTTCGATTCTGTGAAAGATAACGACTGAATTTTTCAGAATTTAAAGTTCACAAAACAAAAAGAGTAATTTCGTTTACTTTTTTAAAGAATTTAAAAAATATTGCAGCACGTGTGATTACAATAAGGAATTGTTTAAATGACAAATTTCACATTTGAAGGCACACAACCTTGAAGGTTTTAAGCCAAGGCACACTTTGTTTCTAATAAATTGGTTCTGCAAGGTTAAAGAACACAAATTACCAGCAACACGCACGAGTTAACATGTAGTATTAACGTCTAAAAAGGTTGTTTACTTGTTGTCTAAAATGCTCCAATTAATTAGAGTATACTTAAGACAAAATATAATATATACTCAAGGAAATTGTAAATGCTACCAACTAAAAAATTTTGTCGTAAAATACGTTTTACACCCAATTTACCTTACGTCAGTTGGTGTCACAACCTTGTATTAGTTTTTCACCAATGGCTTAAATATGGCCTCGATGTAAAAACTTTTCTAACAAGACGCAATTCATGGCTTAGTGAGCTACAGCATATTATTTGGGTTATATTTCCATCATAAATATTCTTATTTTTCAAAGTATTACAATAAAAATACTACACTTTTGAGTACTCATTAGTCAACTTCAAATCTGGTACTAGCGAACAAGGCTCTTTCCAATTAATTCTAATAAAATCTTTGCCACAGCTTCTATATAATTAAGTTAAGGTCGTAATGAAACAGAAATTCTTGTTAAACAAAGGTTAAACAAGTGCTTGTAAATCAAAAAATCAATACGAAATCATTTAGATATAGTCAATACGAAAGGACTCGACCTTTGAGTATATTTGGTATGGAAAATATTACCGACACCTTTCAAACATTGAAATATACAGCGAATTATTTCTCATATTTTACTGCGAAATTGAGTGTTTCAGTAATTTTGACAAATATTAAAGTGGAACACGAGAGAAATTGGCTTATGTTCATTTACGCCAACAATAAGCTCTCCCATCACACATCTCAATGAATAAACTCAAAATCATACAAGTATTTTTCGCGTATTTGTATCTCCTTTATACGCTTTCACTCCTTCCGGGAAGTAAAACCATGTAGTCAAAATGTGAATTTTTATGGTATGTGAGCTAATGGAAGTCGAAAATTGGAACAAAATGCTACCTAAGTAGTTGCTATTAATAAAGCTGCGTAGGCGTAAAAATGTAAAGCCACCGTTTTTACCTCACCTTGGATAAGTCTGTCAAGCATGTTTTTTGACAAGGATCCCAGTTAACTCGAATTTCCTTATGGAATACTAACTAAACCTCAGAGAAAGTTTCGCGATCAAATTTTGAGAAACATTAACTTATTAGCATTTCAACATCCCAAAGGTATGAAACCTGATATGATTTATTCCTAAAACTTAATTTAATATTGTCAGATTTCAAACCTGGTTATAATTTGATCAGCTTCAAAATATGAGTATTCGTATGTTTTAGTTTTTGCATTAAATTGAGACAGAAAAACCTGACAGCTGAACGAGTTTAGTTGTAAAAATAACTACCATTCATTATATCAAACTGAAACTTAACGGCAAATATTGATGAGAATATATTTTGCTTTAATGAAAATAAAAGCTGGGCTAGCTTGAAAACTTAGCTCATGTTTCCAAACCACATTACTTGTACATTCTACGAAACGAAAAACCAATTAAAGTTTTTCCGTAACATTGTTAACGAATGTGGTCATTTAATGTTTAACTAAGCAGCCAATTAGTTGCTTCAACTGCATTTGACATTGCACTGTACCCACAATTTATTTTCAATATTTTTCTTTTCATTTTCAAGATTTTGATTCAAGTTGAGTTTAAGATGTGCTATCTTTCATCAGTACAGACATACCTTTTTTGATGACGTTAGTAGATTTATTTGCTCAAGTATTGTAGTCAGACATGCAATTCAAATATAAAATCTTCCTTGTTTGATAGTCTTGCTTGTGAAACAACACAAACATTATATTTGTCTTCTAAGCCCTTCGTTAAAAGTCTACATTGGAGTGCTGGTATTGACACATTGCAATATTTGCACAAACGGTCAAGGCTGCCAGTGAAAGCTTCTTTTTTGTCATGCTATCGTTTTTGTAGGTGGCAGAACAAGACAACTGGAAGCTCATATTTTGTTGACGGATGCAACAAAAATTCTCTTAGCAGTAGGATTTCCGTTGCAATGATGTAACATAGCACATGTCACATAACAAGACGAGGCTCAAAAACGCTGACAATGTGAACTAAAGTTGTAATCCTCTAAACAGACAAGTGACTGTTTCTAAAAGCAAAAATATCCGTTCAATTTTTCGTCGTTGCAAAAATGATGGACTTTATTCACTAGAATGAAAACGTGTTCAGACTACCTAAGTATATATACTCCTTTGTTATGAAATTTAAACTAGGTTAGTTGTCGTAACGTCTGAGAGTTTGTTCGTGTATGAACGCAATTTGATTTGATTGGGTAACGCTGTATTGTTAACGTTGTACGTGAAATACATTTTGTGCAAAACAAAATTGTATCAATTTTGGAGAAATTTGGTGCAGTGGGGTAACTGATGGAATTTGACAACAATGGACTTCAAAAAAGGCGGTATATCGTAATTTTAACTATACGAATGGTAGTAGTCCAATGTCGGGAACTAAATCACAAACTTGTGTTGTCCCACCATAAAGCTTAATTAAACAGTTTTCCGAGTTTTTAGTAATAAATATTTGTTCGTGATAAATCATTAAATATCTTCGTAAACACGTCAAACTTTGAAACTCGAAGTTTCGTACTAATTACTTGATGCAAATATTTAAACGCATTTTAACAAGAAAAAAAGTCGTTTTTAGCAATTGTTCGAAATGGATGAACAAACTTGGAAATACCTGTATTTAAGAAACCTGAAACTTCGATAACAATTTTTGTTTACCTATTTCAGTGACATGAGACTTGAGGATAAATGCCAAATAATTCGACAAGCCCAAATTGTTTTCTCGAACTGTAACAGGGATAAATAACATTTGGTAAATTGACAAAATAAACATGTTTATAAAACAATGTTATTCTCGTGGAGCTACTGATCAAAACAAAATATAGCGCAAAAGTCTGTTGGTAAAATTCCATGAGAGTGTTATCAAGTTGAACTTCATGGCAATTGTTAGGAAAATGTCATATGAATACAAATTAGCAAAAGTATTTTCAAAATAGCAAATGGGTGTATTTCACTTTTATCTATATTACAAAAAACAATCTTTCGGTTTATATTGCGTTGCACGAATCCCAGAATTTTAAGGGTGGGTGTATTCGTTAACTTGCATAAAGTAATAAGTTCACTTGCACTCGCTAGCTTGTACGTTTGTTTAGTTCATCGGATCGCATTATCAAACAAAGTAATGTGGTTGCGGGTCGATTTCCTCGAATGAGTCGTATGTATTTAAACGTAAATACACGTTTTATCAAAACATGTATAAATTGCACTGATGACTTTAGGAACTTTCTAGAGAACCGTTTCAACCTAACGTCTTGAGAAAGTAATATTTAGACATGGGTCTCTTGGAAAAGGTCGCTGAAAAAGGTTAAAATAATGGTTATATAAACATATATACTTTGTTGTATTCTAGTCCCACGTGGTTTTCCCCGGTGGTTACGTAAAGTAGCGGTTAGATTGAAATTTAAGGTACAGTGGTTTTTGGGTTCGTTATGTGATAGTCTCGCATTTTGTTATTATTTTCTTCTGAAATATGAAATAAACTTAACAGTGGGAAGGCATTGAATAATTGTGGAGGTTTTGTTGGATAACATTTATAAACCCTGAATCCATATATTTATTTTTACGAAAATAGAATACTTCGAATTATTTCTTAAAAGTCTTATAAAATCTTAAAGAGATAAAAACACGGAAACAATTTGAAGCTTTTATGTGAAATGGAACCCAGCGTTAATTTTGAATCTCAAATTTCATAAGATCCATGCAATTTGTTTCGACTTCTTATTTTCGAAATATTACACCATCGAAGATTGATTATCTTTCTCAACTTTTAAAGTGGCACCGAACAAGACAATATTTCAATTTTCGCTAACTAATTGGGATATTTCATGGAAATAGTTTATTGTTGGCAATCTCTTTGCAGAAAAAAATCATAACATTTGGTTACACGTGCGCAAATGTATTTATTACATTTTAATTACTCATTTTCACGGCGAACCATCGAAAACATATATTTATTCGTAAAGATATTTAAAAATGTTTTTGTGAAAGGGGCTTAAATATGGGCTCTCGGGCAATACAATAACGTAAGAGTTTCCCAATCACAAAATAAAAGTATTGCAGGTTTTCCAGCCTAGCCAATATTTTATTTCTTTTCCGTGTACTTTCCTCTTCAGAAATATGAACAAGCGATTTAAGCCGGCGGAAGATTTATATGGATTCTTAGTTTCGTAGAACTTCGAATATTGGAATTGTAACAACATAACTGAAAATCTTAGTATTTTATTCTGAAAAATCAAAGAAGACGAATGCAAAACAATTTTTCTGGCAAATTATAACGGATGGTATTAATTTGATGTCATATTCCGAATAAATTGATTTACGTGTCTTTGAATTTATGGAAAAAAATCAAAAAATACCAATATTTCTAATATTTTGAGTACACTGAAACCATGAAATGTTAGCAATTACTTAACAAACAACACACTATGTTTAGCTAAATAGCTTTGTGAAATTATGTATTATTGGCTACGATGCTAAGGCAATACAATAAACATTTTGTCATAATGTATAATATAAAAAATAATATCAGATACATTGAGTAACATGTTTGACTGAACATTCTGCTTTGTGGTTATGAAACATCCAATTAAACAACATATATATAAATAATTCCCATACACATACTCAGACAGGCTTTATACCCACTCAGACTTTACACGTAACGTTTTTTCAAGCTCTTTCAGGGGAATTGAAAGGACGCACAAGTGATCCATTCCAGGAGATCCTCATCCCAAAAAAAAACAAATTTCCGCTGAAGCATCAATCCCGTCGCATGGTGGTTTCGGAGACGCAAGCAAAGATATTCCATTACTATTTAGGTAACTAACATGAACTATTGAAAAATCCATATCCTTACTACTAGTTTATGTACATACTCGAAAGAAAGATGCAGAAGACGCTATGAATATTCGACCAGATTGAAAGTCTAGTGGGCACACACACGTGGCACATATTGTACAGGGTTATTAGAGACAAGACAACTTCGAGGATTTGCACGACGTCCAATTTTATCAGCTTAGGACCGACGGTATCTGTGACAAAGTGGCACGAACATCTTTGTTGGTGTAACAGTAGCCCTTGGAAAAAACTACACCCTGAACTACAGGTGCATTGCCACTTTGTACGGTGATATGACAAAGTCCGTCAGTGAAAAACTGCGCCCCTGAGATAAGCCGATATCTTTATCCCTTAGAACAATACTTTTGAATAAAATGTGATAAAAAGGGTAAAAAATGAACCAAGTGAAAATCTCCGCCCA